>JAIUZE010012758.1:0-13445 GCA_022085475.1 Heliosperma pusillum | reverse complement strand
TATACAAGATAATTAAACATATGATTATAAGTATTTGTGGAACGAATATCAAAAATCAAAATGGACACATGACACTAGTGGGTGCCGAAATTATGCTAGTGTATAACATGATGATTGTTGTTTCTTGTATTACACTACAACATGTGATCATGTCATGTTTATGACACATGATCATGTTCTAATTCACATCTACACTCAACCAATATGCATGGGATTATTTTAAGCAAAATAAGAGGCCACATAGGCTGTCTTGGCCGGACCCTTGTGTCCTTAAATGGACAATTTTGTTGTTCATTTTGCTTGCTTGTTCATTCTTATTTTGATGCTTATCTCACTAAAAATCCTCATCTCTCTAAAACCTCTCAAACACTAATATTTCCTATTACTAGAGTAGTAATAAAATCTAATATTAGTTCATCATATCACTTGTGTTTTCTAGTCAAAAACTAAGTGATTAGTTTAGGTTTTCTCTTGGGTGCTTCTTAAAGAAGGTCTTCTACTTTGCAGATTACAAGGAGGATCATCTTTTTCTTTCTAGCACAAGAACAACAAGAAAGGTGTTTCTTGTTGTGCCCATATAACCGAAATTTCCCAATGTAAGGAAATTTCTTCTTACCTTTTATTATGCATTTTAATTTGCATGCATGTTACATAGATCTTTATTAAACACTAAATTAACAAGTAATTTAGTAACTAATTAGAGGAGTCTAATTAGGGTCTATGAACTTTCATGCGGTATCAGAGCTAGCTTGTAGCATGCATGTTGATTTTAAGCATTAAAATCGGGTTATACGATAACTTGAGTAAAAATCGAAAATTTATGTTAAAAATGGTTTTCACGAAATTTTCTGATTTGCATGCATACCTACTGACCTCAAAATGTTTGTGGTCAAATTTGGTGTATTTACGAATTAATTTGCTATTTATTATGATTTATGGCCTTTATAACCGAGTTAACATGCGGTTTTATGTTAAAAGTTAACTAAAAATAGTTGCATGTTGAATCTGGCCTCAAATTTTTAATATGTTCTCACATGCATGGTGTACATATTGTATGTAAATTTTCGTGACATTTAGTCATGTATTGCATGGTTATTGATTTTTATTGGATAAAATCGATTTAAAGGAGTTATTTTGTTCTTAAAATTGAAACGAGACTTTATGGAGTTCAACATTTTTTTTACATTTTAAAATATTATTTATATCATCCTGGTAAAATTTGAAAATTTGTTTCATCATTTTACTATTTTAGTTGGTTTTTATTTGATAAAAATCGATTCTTATAAAGCTATTTGTTCATAAAATCATTTCAAATTTTTTGGGCAAATGTTTTTTGTTCTTGAGGTTCCTGGAAGTGTTCCAGTATGTACAAATATTTTTTGTTTCAATTTTAATGATTTTTCATTTTATTTTGGGTTTAATTCATAAAAGTTAAGATTAAACCTCTTTAAATAGCAAATGCGATCAATTCAAACTAATTAAATACAAGTGAAATTAGTGGGGACTAATTTTAAGTTCTAAATGAGTTTAGATAATTAGTTTGAGCTTAAATACGATTTAAGTGTTGATTATTGATTTTTAGTAGATAAAATCGATAAAATTCGTAAAAACCGAGCTAGAATGAACATGACAAGTGTTGAGGGTGATTTTGGCGTGATTTTACAGCATTTTTATTTATGTTGTTGAATGAATGAATGTCATTTATTTATTTTATTGCAAGTTGTACCTAGTATGGCCTAGATTATTTTTAATCGGTATTACCCGTAATGTAAGGGAATACCGATTTGGTTGTAATTTATTGCTATTTCGTATCGCCGTTTTGTAATAATTAATAATTTCATTTTATAGATCAAATGTATAATAGGAATTTGCTATGTATTCATTTGTATTTTTGTAATTATTTATTGTGAAGACGGTGATTCCCAAAGTCGGTGTTCCCAAAGACGGTGCCATATTGGAAAGCGTTCCATGAAGAGGCAAGGGACCAAGGAGTTGGTTTCCGATTTGTAATCATCTAGTTAATTAGATTAGCTAGGTGGCCATACTAGGATTTAATTTGAGTGCTTGCTTTATTTTTCCGCACATGCCAAAATCACCAACATGCATTTTATTTATCGATTGTCAATTCAACGTTATTCAAAATTCACCGACTTAGTTCACTTATAGGGAATTAATAACTAAAATTGGCAAGACCTCTCACATAACTTAAAACGGAATTGAGATTTAGCCTTACCAATTGAAGCACCTATGAACCCAGTGTTCATTAGGACAACCACAACGTGGACCTTTTTACCTCGGGTAAGTAGGGTGATACGATCACACGCCTAAATTGGGTTGGACTCAACAAGATAAGCGTTATCTTGGGACTAGGAGATGGGTTTAGTTGAAATCCGTCGACCGAGAGTTCTAGGAGTAGAATTAGTCCAAAGTTGACTTACCGTCTTTTACATAAAAGTTGCATAACATGTTCTTTTGTCTAAAATGCGGGTCTCAGAATCGCTTATATAATTTCGTGAGGGGTCATTATATGAGTGACTTGTTTAAATCGTTTATACAAGTAAAATTGATTAAAACAATGAATGTTAATATTTCCTAATTTTTGTTGTAGTTATTCATAATTCGCAATGGCAAACAATAACAACACCGTTCAACTAGGAAAAGACTCATGGCTAAGGTCCGTTATGGAAAAATGCATCTTAAAAGACGATGGAACTAATTTCGTCGAGTGGGAGCAAATGATCAAGAGTGCGGCGTTATCGGATAACGTTTTGCGCTACTTGACCGAGGCACCTCCAAATGAACCCGGCCCAAGAGCCACTAATGCGGCCAAAGCCGCCTATGAGGAATACCTTAAGGTAGCAAACGACGTCAAGATGGTCTTGATTTGGTCGATGTCCTCAAGACTTAAGCAACAATACATCACCCTTGGAGCATATGAGATATTCTCTAGGGTGACGTTGGCTTTTTCTCAATCACCCGAGATTCGCCAATACAATGCTATGACTCGGCTTTTTGAAGCCAAGCTAGAGAGGGGCCAAAAGGTTGGTCCACATGTGCTTAAGATGGTGGAACATGTTGACACTCTAGATCGTCTAGGGGTCAAGATTCCCAAGAAGCTAGCGGTTGGCCGCATCCTTCACTCACTTCCTCCCAAGTTTGCCCAAGCTAGGGCAAACTATAACATGCATGGCATGGATAAGAGCTTTCACGAGCTCCATGCTCTCCTTACCCAAGTCGAACGGGATATGGAAGCAAGTGGGAGTGAGCAAAGGGATGTTCTTTCAATGAGATTGAAGAACTGAAAGCTAGGGGTTCAAAAGGGGAAGGGAAAAGCCAAGGCCCAATTTAAGAAGCAAGGAAAGGGAAAGGGCAAAGCTATTATGAATAGCAATGCCAAGGCTAAGGGTAAGAAGCACGCCGAAGCCGAATGCGTTTATTGTAAAGGCAAGGGACATTGGAAACGCAATTGTCCCAAGTATTTGCAGGATAAGAAGGACGGATGTGTGACACCGTCAGGTATAATCCTCTCTTCTCTCTATATGATAGCTATTAACTATGCTTGCACTTCCACTTGGGTATTTGATACTGGATGTGGTTCTCACCTTTGTAATCACTTGCAGGGGCTGAAGGACGTGCGAGCACTAGCCAAGGGTGATGTGGACCGACGAATGGGGAATGGAGCAAGAGTTGCCGCCGTCTCCATAGGAACTTATGTATTAACCCTAGCTAGTGGTCTTGAGTTGTATTTAAATAATTGTTATTTTGTACCCTCCTTGACTAAGAACATTATCTCCATTTCCGTACTTGATGCGGAGGGTTTCTCTTTTGTAATCAAGAACAACAGTTGTTCGTTTTCTTTTAATGATGTGTTTTATGGTAAAGCCATCTCTATTGGAGGCATTTATGTTCTTGATAATGTTAATGAAATATATCATATCGAAAGCAAGAAGCTCAAATTAGGTGAACCTAATCAATCATACCTTTAGCATTGTCGTTTAGGTCATATAAACGAACGACGCATAAAGAGACTCGTTTCAACGAACCTTCTCAAACCATTTGATTACGAATCTTATGGTGAATGCGAATCTTGTCTTTTGGGCAAGATGACTCGTGCTCCTTTTACAGGAAAAGGGACACGAGCAAGTGAAGTATTAGGCCTTGTACATACCGACGTATGTGGCCCAATGACTCACCAAGCTAGAGGTGGTTACAAGTACTTCATTACTTTTACCGACGATTTGAGTAGATATGGATACGTCTACTTAATGAGGCATAAGAGTGAAGCTTTTGAAAAGTTCAAAGAGTTTCAACATGAAGTGGAAAACCAATTGAATAAGAAGATAAAAACCCTACGATCTGATCGTGGGGGTGAATATCTAAATTATGAATTTGATTCACACCTAAAAGATTGCGGTATAGTATCACAATGGACTCCTCCTGGAACACCACAATTAAATGGTGTGTCTGAAAGGAGAAACCGAACTTTATTAGATATGGTTCGGTCGATGATGAGTCTTACATAGCTTCCTGACTCGTTTTGGGGATTTGCCATCTTAACCGAAATATTTTCACTAAATCGTAGCCCGACTAAAGCGGCCAATAAGACTCCATATTAAATATGGAAAGGAAAGGTTCCTTATTTGTCGTTTATGAAAATTTGGGGTTGCGAGGCGTTTGTTCATGAGAAGTCTAATGACAAGCTCGCACCCAGATCCGACACATGTTATTTTGTAGGATATCCTAAGGAGACTCGTGGATATTACTTCTACAACCGTCATGAGGACAAAGTGTTTGTGTCTCGTGATGCTGTCTTTCTAGAAAGCGATTTCGTTTCTAAAAGGCAGAGTGGGAGAAAATTCGAACTTGATGAAGTTCGAGAGCCACAAACCGAAAATGAAGTGGAGTAAAACGTTCCCTCCTCGTCTGAAACGGTTATTGTCCCTAGAAGGTCAGGTAGAATTAGTTCTCAACCTGATCGTTACCTCGGATGTAGCGAGGGAGATGGTGATTTATTACTTTTTGAAAGTGATGAACCCACAACCTACAAGTCGGCCGTTTCTAGTCCCGACTCCACGCATTGGCTTGAGGCCATGCAATCCGAAATGGATTCTATGTACGAAAATCAAGTATGGGACTTGGTAGACTTACCTGAGAAGGTGCGACCTCTTCAGTGCAAGTGGATCTACAAGATCAAGAATGGCATAGATGGACATAATGATATCTACAAAGCTAGATTGGTGGCAAAAGGCTTCACTCAAGTTCATGGTTTACACTATGACGAAACTTTTGCCCCAGTCGCTATGCTTCGATCCATTAGGATTCTCTTAGCGGTTGCCGCATTTTATAACTATGAAATTTGGCAAATGGATGTCAAAACCGCCTTCTTGAATGGGATTCTAGAAGAGGAAGTGTACATGACACAACCTGAAGGTTTTGAGGATAAATCCAACCCTAAGAAGGTATGCAAACTTAAGAGATCCATTTATGGTCTTAAGCAAGCATCAAGGAGTTGGAATCATCGCTTCGATCATGTAATTAAACAAAATGGATTCACTCGAAGTGTCGAGGAACCATGTTTATACATGAAGTTTAGTGGGAGCAAAGTTACTTTCCTTATCTTGTATGTGGATGACATACTTCTCATTGGGAATGACATACCAATGCTTACTTCTACCAAGGAGTGGCTTGGGAAACATTTCCAGATGAAGGATTTGGGAGAGGCACAACGCATTTTGGGTATCCGGATCTATAGAGATAGATCCAAGAGGATACTAGCATTAAGTCAAGAAGCTTATATAGATAAGATTCTTGATCGGTTCAAAATGAAAGACTCTAAGAGAGGCTTTCTTCCAATAGGTCATGGTATCACTCTGAGTAAATCCCAGAGTCCTACCGTCACCGAGGAGATTGAACGCATGAAGTTGATCCCTTATGCTTCAGCAGTTGGGTCAATCATGTATGCTATGATGTGCACTCGCCCCGACGTCGCCTATGCTTTGAGCATGACGAGTCGTTATCAAGCCAATCCAGGTGAGAGTCACTGGATAGCCGTAAAGAACATCCTTAAGTACTTACGAAGGACTAAAGATTCGTTTTTGGTGTTTGGAGGAGAGACTGAGTTGCGTGTAAAGGGTTACACGGACGCTAATTTCCAAACTGATAGGGATGATTTAAAATCCTAATCCGGCTATGTCTTTATGTTGAATGGAGGAGCCGTTTGCTGGAAAAGCTTCAAGCAAAGCGTGACTGCGGATTCTACAACAGAAGCTGAGTAACTCGCGACGTCAGAGGTTGCAAAGGAAGCTATGTGGATTCGGCAGTTCTTGGAAGGACTAGGAGTAGTCCCTACTGCCTCAGATCCCATCACGATGTATTGTGATAACAGTGGGGCTATCTTTCAAGCAAAGGAGCCCAAGTCTAGTAACAAGTCTAGACATGTACTTAGGAAATACCATGTAATTACTGATTACGTGGAGAGGAAGGAAATAGATATATGTAAGGTTGGGACAGACGATAACATCGCTGATCCTCTAACCAAGCCTCTTACAAAGGTTAAACATGACAGTCATGTCGTCTCGATGGGATTAAGACGAGTTCCTGAATTCCTCTAGAGTATGTGATATGTAATAATTGAATGTTGTATCAATGTTTACATATATGATAATTGCATTCATTGTTCGAGTTTTATATGAGCTCTTTTATTTAGTATTGACTAAATTTTATTACTTTGTTTTGTCCGAATTGGTTATAAGATAGGTTGAACTCAATTCAAGTGAACATGATGAACTTAGTAATCGTCCCTAGTCATTTGCATAAGGTGACGTCTCGCAATGACTAGATTGTAAGTCGATCGATGGTTGGTTCAGCACCATGGAGTCATGGAGATGACTGATCGTTTACATAGACAGACTGTAGAGACACTCTGTCGGACAGTGACCATGATAGAGTCCCTTATCAAAATTGTTGAAGCCTGGTCGTGGCGGGGATTTCTATTATATTCCTATGAGTCGATTCTTTAGACTGGCGACCATTTACCTGAGTCGGTGTATTTTCCGATTGACTTTGGTTTTTGTCCTAGGTCGTGCCGTGAAAGGAGGCCGATGGGCATCTACTGGGTCATGGTGATTTGCATTATACAGTGTAAGTTGGGTCAACAGGAATTGTCCACCCACGTTGGGTATTAACATCTTCGGGCCACTCGAGGAGTAGTGACTGGAAATGCGTGGCCACGCTCGGAAGAGATCTATGGTAGATTTTCCGGTCAGACAGTTACTCTCCAGATCGAGAAAACCACTCAATTTATTTTTCCAATCGCAAGTGCGACCTGAAAGACACCTTGCGATGAGTGGGAGGATGTGACGCTAAAGTGACAAGAGAATTGGTAGCACACAACTTGTCGAGACAAGTGGGAGATATTGTGGGAGTAGGAATCCTCCGCAATAGTGTAACTACATGCACAACTTGTATCGGACAAGTGGGAGATTGTTGGAGCAAGTGTCCTCCACAATAGTGCATTTATATTATAAATCTCATTTTGGAATATTAGGGGATGACTAGTATTTTTGATACTCCACGTCAGTTGATTAACGTAAATCGATAACGGTCAGCTGACTAGAGTTAGACGTTATTGTCGTATGACGGCGGTAATCAACTGACCCCTTTCGGTCACACCTATAGGATGAGACCCAAACAGAAATCTAATTATTTGTATACGATACACATTAATTAGTACTTTATATATATATTTGATATATGTTTAGTTACGAGAGTTAATTATTGGAAATTGAGTTATGAACTCATTCTGGATAAGTTTATTAGTCAATTATACGATAATTGACTAAATAAATTTTACGTCTTATTTTAATACGATTAAATAAGATTTAATTTAATGATTAATAGTTAATTCATTAAGTTAGTTGAGGTTATGCATATACTTTGAGGTAGAGGTGATTAGTTAATTATATTTACAAGGAGTTGTAAAATAAACTAACTAGGCATTGTGGGACCCATTATATATTGATATAATGATAAAATATCACTTAAAAGTTAAGTGTATATTATTTATTAATTTGAGTCATATAATTGTTATATGATCAAATTAACTCTTAATTATACAAGATAATTAATCATATGATTATAAGTATTTGTGGGACAAATATCAAAAATCAAAATGGACCACATGACACTAGTGGGTGCCGAAAATTGGTAGTGTACAACATGATGATTGTTGTTTCTTGTATTACACTACATCTTGTTATCATGTCATGTTTATGACACATGATCATAACCTTACTCACATCTACACTCAACCAATTTGCATGGGATTATTTTAAGCAAAAATAAGAGGCCACATAGGCCATGATGGCCGGACCATAGTGTCCTTAAAAGGACAACTTTGTTGTTCATTTTGCTTGCTTGTTCATTCTTATTTTGTGCTTATCTCACTAAAATCCTCATCTCTCTAAAACCTCTCAAACACTAATATTTCCTATTACTAGAGTAGTAATAAAATCTAATATTAGTTCATCATATCACTTGTGTTTTCTAGTCAAAAAAACTAAGTGATTAGTTTGGGTTTTCTCTTGGGTGCTTCTTAAAGGAGGTCTTCTACTTTGAAGATTACAAGGAGGATCATCTTTTTCTTTCTAGCACAAGAACAACAAGAAAGGTGTTTCTTGTTGTGCCCATATAACCGAAATTTCCCAATGTAAGGAAATTTCTTCTTACCTTTTATTATGCATTTTAATTTGCATGCATGTTACATAGATCTTTATTAAACACTAAATTAACAAGTAATTTAGTAACTAATTAGAGGAGTCTAATTAGGGTCTATGAACTTTCAATATTTGGTTGATTCTTTTTGTATATGAAATCTAACATCCTTAGCTTTCATTTTAGTCATCATGGGTATTTTTAATCGACCTGAGCTAAGAGATATGATTTTTTGAAGTTCCTGCTGTTGCACAGGAAAACTGCTGTACATTCAGTTCTGACCTGAACTTACTCAAAGGCTCATAACTATAGATCCACGTATTAGTTTTGAATGGAGATATCATGGGTCAGGAGAGTCATCCTGAGTCAAAAGTAATGAAGCCTTAAAGTTGCTACTAGTTGCTGAACTGTTACAACAATTTTCATCAGTGACATATTGTCACTCAAAAGTCAATATCTAGAGCTCTACACATCATTTGGGGTTGATTCTTTCTTGAGGTGAAAGCTTACATTCATATCTTTGATATGAGCTATCATGAGCATTATAATTCATCTTGTGCAAAGAGTTGTCTAACCTGCAAGATAGAACTTCTTCCAGAATGCTATGTTAAGGTCTGGTTGGTGCTTGTGTGCAATGAGGGCACTCCTTCACATTTGGTACACCTGAAATTGTACACCCAAGGATAGGACTGAAAGTCCATAGACCTTAATTAGACTTCTCTAATTAGTTACTAAATTACTTGTTAATTTAGTATTTAATGATCTATGTAACATACATGAAAATATAAAGACATTTATATAAAAGAAAAAAATTTCTCACATTTATATGGAAATTAAATGGGCACAACAACAACTCCTTCTTGTTTTTCTTGAGCTATAAAGAAGGATGAACAAGAACAATCTCCAAATTAGAAGACCTCTTTCAAGTTACACCAAGATGATACCAAATAATCTACCCTTATTATTAACTAGATAATAAGATAGGTATTATGCTATTAATATTAGTATATATTACTACACTAGTAATACTTATAAATATTAATATTATGAGAGTTTTAGTGAGAGGATGAGTTTTAGAGAGAAGTGTAAGACACAAAAATGAACAACAAAATAGAACCACCATATTGCCCTTTTATAGGCAATATGGCCGGTCCATGTAGCCCTCACAAGGGAGTTATTTTGCTTATTTTAATTCACATGGAAAGTGGTAGAGTGTAGTGTTGAGTGAAATGATTTTAGGTTACTATTCATATCATAATCTCATGTCACTTGTGAGCATGAACAAAAGAAATCATCATCACCTACACTACTACTACTTGACCGGCCTAATGAGGCCTTATTTGGTCTATTTTGATTTTTGATATTTGTCCCACCAATACTTATTAATCATATGCTTAATTATCTTGTATAATTAAGTGTTAATTTGATCATATAACAATTATATGACTCAAATATATAAATAATATATACTTAACATTTTAAGTAATATTTTACCATTATATCAATATATAATGGGCCCCACAATGCTTAGTTAATTTATTTTACAACTCCTTGTAAATATAATTAACTAATTACCTTTATCTCAAAACTTCAACTAATTTAGTAATTTAATGATTAATTACTAAGTTAGATCTTATTTAATCATATTAAAATAAGATATAAATTTATTAGTCAATTATCGCATAATTGAAAAATAAACTTAATCGAATTTGAGTTCTTAACTCAATTTCTAAAAATAAACTCTCGTACATATCAAATATATGTAATGGACTAATCAACTGTATCAAATACAAATAATTAGTTACTATTTGGATTTCATCCTATAGGTGTGACCGAAAGGGATCAGTTGATCACCGCCGTCATACGACAATAACGTCAAACTCTAGTCAGCCAACCGTTATTGATTTATGTTAATCAACTGAGTAATCATATATATATAGTCAATAAATATCCCAATTATATTCCTTAATGAGATTTATTATGTCGCGCACTATTGTGGAGAACACCTACTCTAACAATCTCTCACTTGTCTGACACAAGTGTGCGTCACCAATTCTCTTGTCTCTTTATCACATCTCCCACTCAACGCAAGGTGTCTTTCAGGCCGCACTTGCGATTGATAATATCTAGAGTGGTTTTCTCGATAGGGAGAGTAACTGTCTGACCGGAAAATCTACCATAGATCTCTTTCCGAGCGTGGCCGCACATTTACAGTAACTAATCCTCGAGTGGCCTAAAGATGTTTGTACCCAACGTGGGTGGACAATTCCTGTAGATTAATCTACTCTGTATGATGCAGATCACCATGATCCAGAAGATGTACATCGGCCTCCTTTTACGGCACGACCTAGAACATCAACCAAAACCAATCGGAAACTGCACCGACTCAGATAGACGGTCGCCAGTTAAAAGAATCGACTCATAGGAATAAGATAGAAGACCCTGCCATGACCAGGCATCAAATAATTGATTTAAGGGTCTTTACAAAGGTTACTTGTAACAACCCGAAAAGTACCCAATTTGCTTAAGCAATAGCTTATGGATACTTTTCAGTAGAACTTAAGTTTTTAATATAGGAATTTTTGTTCCGAGTCGTATTTTGAAATTCCGCGTTCGTATTTGGAATTTTTGAGAGATTTCATGAAAAGACCGTTTTTGGTCATCTTTGACTTTTCTTGACTTTTAAACCGTCTTTGACTTTTTCTTGACTTTTTAAAGTCGTCATTGACTTTTTATTGATTTTTAAGTCGTCATAAACTTTTCTTGACTTTTAAGTCATTTTGACTTTTCTCGACTTTTAAGTCGACTTTGACTTTCGTTGACTTTTCCCGACTCGTCTTGCGATTTTGAAGACCGAAATTTTATTTAAAAAAATTATATTTTTGATTTATTTTTATTAAGATTTATTAGGATTTATCATAATTTAATATAATTATTTTGAATTTATTCGGAATTTAAAGAATAACTTTTACGGTTTTTAATCGAACGTCATTTAACTATTCCCGACGCATCGTAATGCGCGCAACAAAAATCGAAACTCGACTTTGGCATGAGTCACGCGCCCATGTCATCGTTTTCCACTCACATGAGATAGTTTAATTCTTTTGATTAAACTAATAAGAATATCTTAGATATTTTCAACTTTATCGATCCGTTAACGAAAATTACGCAAATCGAGCAAAAACAGACCCGATGCTCACCATACCACACGGCTCAAAAGTCCTCTAATAGCCTTGATATTTTCATTACTTTTGATACAATAATCATAATATCTAGATATTTGTTATAATTAACTTTATCGTTAATTATATTTAATCGTTTACCGTAAAATAATTATTAAACGCGAGTCAATTACGGAACAACAATTTCAAAACTAGACACCTTTATTGGTCTATAAACTCACGGCCAACTCCACTCCACTTTACTCACAAACAACTTTTCACTTTACAACAAATCAAAATAAGATCAAAACATCACTTTATTTAATCGTTCTTCGTGTTCTTCGTCGTTCATCAATTGTTCTTCATCGTTCTTGAGCAAAACCTTCATAAAATCTTCGTTTCTTAATTAAATCCATCCTAATTTATATTTCTAGACTCTCCTCTTCGCTCTCCATCTTCACGTACGGTTTAATTTCAATTCCGTCAAGATCGTTTTCAACACTTTAATTATGAGAAATTTAGTTTTATGTGATAATAATGTTTTTCTTGTCATATTTTTATAGGGGAAGATTTTGAAGACGAGTTTGGAGACTCGTATATTTTGGGTGAAGATTAGGAGAAGGGTTTCTTATTATATATACTTCTTATTATTTTGGTGCTAAGTGTTTTGGCTAGCTAAGGTAACAATTCCGTTTTACTCGACGAATTAATGTCACATAGCTTTTAGTTTTTGTTCATATCATGGTTATTTATGATTTTAGTTAGTAACATAGTCTTTAGTTTTGTTTCTTTTGATTTTGGTTCATCTTTATTTTTGGTTCATGTTTTTATGATTTATGGATTTTTAGTTAGTTATATGTTAAGTAGTGGTTATTATGTTGTTTTATGATTCTTGATGATTTTTATATTGTATGGAATTTTTATGTTGTTTTATGATTTTTGATGATTTTTATATTGTATGGAATTTTTATGTTGTTTTATGATTCTTGATGATTTTTATGTTTTATGGAATTTTTATGTTGTTTTATGATTCTTGATGATTTTTATGTTTTATGGAATTTTTATGTTGTTTTATGATTCTTGATGATTTTTAAGTTGTATGGAATTTTTATGTTGTTTTAGTGTTTCTTGATGATTTTTAACAAGTTATGATTTTTATGTTGTTTAGGAAAAATTGAACAAGTTTAGTGTTCATGATGAATTTTGATGATTATTCATATTAATGATTTTTGTATGGATAGTTGTTAAAATGGTTGTTTGATGATTTAAAACATGTTGGAATTAATTTGATGTTGTTGTTGGTGGGGGCCGAATTTCATGGCCAAGAACCGGGCCAAATCAGACCGGTCCAGGCCGGTTCAGACCGGTCTGGGTTGGTCCATGGTGGGTCCGGGTTTTGGTCTTTGGGTTGTGTCGATGTTTGATTGTTTAATTGTTGTTTGACGGGTTTTTAAATATGTTAAAGCATGCGGGAATTTTAAGGAAACGGTTTTAATGAAAGTTGTAAAAATCTGCCATTTTGAGCCAAAACAGGCCGTGGGCCCATCCAGGCCCATATTGGGTTCGGCCCAT
>JAIUZE010012757.1:0-13581 GCA_022085475.1 Heliosperma pusillum | reverse complement strand
AGAGCCTCGTGCTCTTGATTGCCTTACAACAAGGAGTCTGATTCATTTATCCTTTTATTTTTTATTTATTTTTCGCTGCGTTTAATTTTATTTTAATGGATTCCAAACATCTGAAGTGTCCCGTATTCGATGGGAAAAACTACAGTTTATGGAAAAATATGATGACCCATTTCATAAAGGGTAACGATTGGGAGTGTTGGCTAATCATTAAGAATGGTCCTAATAAGATCATGCTTGGATCTGCTACTGACACTTCCATCGAAAAGAAAGAAGATGACTATGTTGAGGCAGATCATAAGAAAGCTGAGAAAAATTCAAAGGCTATTAGTCTGTTGCAAAACGGCATGACCTACACTGAATTTGATCGTTTCTCATCTAGTTCTACTGCCAAGGAAATATGGGATGGTCTTGAGTTAGCCTATGAGGGGACAACTGTTGTAAAAAAGCAACGTATTGCTTTACTTATGCGAAAATACGAACTGTTCTCCATGGAACAAAATGAATCGCTTGACAGCATGTCCACTCGCTTCTCTAATATCATTAATGAATTGAAAAATCTTGGAAAAACTTTTGACTCCGAGGAGCTTGCCAGGAAGATCCTTAGAAGTCTATCTAAACGATGGAGACCTAAGGTGACGGTAATTGAGGAATGTAAAGATCTATCTGACCTATTTTATCAAGAGTTACTTGGAACCCTAATGGCTCACGAGATTACTCTTGATGAAGATGAGGCAAATGATAGTAATAGCAAGAAAGTGGCTTTACAAGCCGAATCTAGTGAAAGACAAGATTCAGATTTAGAAGATGAAACAATGTTATTTGCTAGACGTTTTAAGAAAAAATTCTTTAATAAACCACAAGGGAAAACGTTTAACAATAACACTAACAAATCTTACAAAAAACCAATTGAGTCAAAAGGGTCTCTTTCAAGTCGTGGTTGCTTCAAATGTGGGGATAATGATTACATGATCAAAGATTGCCCCACATGGAAGAAAATCAAAGACAAAAATCAACGAGACAAAACCAAGAAGGAATTCAAGCAAGTAATGATGGCTTATTGCTGGGGAGATCTCGACACAGAGGACGACAAGTCAGAGGAAGAGGAAGTCGCCAACTTGTGTCTAAGCAACGTCAGTCTTGACCTAATTTCTGACAGTGACAATGAAAGCGAATCCGAGATGTGTCTTGTTGGCCACTCAGATTCAGAACCAGATTCAGAGGATGACGAAGAGGTTAGTCATCTTGAACTTAAAAAGCAAGTTAAGAATTTATCTGAGAAGTCTTTAATTAAGTATTTTGAAGAAGCCTTAGATCATTGTCATGAACAGAGTCTTGAATTAAAAGATCTTAAAGAACAAATTCTTGACATTGCTGAGGAAAACCAACTTCTTAAGGCCAAAGCTAAAAAGCTCAAGTCTAAAGTTATGGCAACTTCAGCTATAACTTCAGACAAGACAAATGTTGAGAAAGAAGCTCTTGAGTCTAAAGTTATAGCTAATGAAGCGATAATCTCAGAGTTGAAGCTCAACATTAAGCATCTTCAAGCCAAAGTTATAGCTAATGAAGCTATAACTTTAGAATTGAAGAAAGTCAATGAGCTTTTACAATCTGAAGCTAAGGCAAAGGAAGTTGTTATCCTTGATCACGAGAAAGTAAACTCCTTTCTCTCTCAGCAATTGAAATATATAAAGGCTGAATTCTCCCAAGCCAAAAGTCAACATAATGAGGAGAAACTTATCTTGAACAAACGGTTCAATGACTTTCGTGAAAATTTCAAAAAGAACAATCCCTCCAAAGACTCGAATGTAGACCATTCGCCATGTGAAAAAGAAATTCAGTCTTTGAAGGAATTGCTCCTACATGCACGAAAAGTTCATGATAAGTGGGAAGGAAGTCAGAAGGTCTTAGACTTCCTTACCGAACAGTCTAACAATAACATGAAGATGGGTCTAGGACCTAGGTCATGAATGTTATAGTCGTAGAGACCATGATAAGTGCAAGTCCACTCCTTCTGACCGTGATTTTAGGAGAAGGAAGTACGTCAATCTTTCAGAATATCTGATTTGCAATTATTGTGGTCACAACGGTCATGTCAAAGATAATTGTGTTAAATATGTCAATGATAACAAAAATCAAACTGATTTTGTTAAAGAACATGACGTGTCTAGTGTTAACGAGTCTGAGCCTGAATCTCAACGTGATGAGATTAGAAATAATGAGTTCAGGTGGTTTTATGACATAGCTTTCGATTACACATCTGTACCTTCAAAATCTAAACCTTATGTGAATCAGAAGCAGTCATTTAAACCTAATATGCGTCGCAACAATAACAAACATTATAATAAACCTAGCAAACCCTATCCTAAGAAGAAAAGAATTGTCAAATAGGTATGGGTTAGGAAGAATCAAATATGATAAAAAGTTAGTTTCCATTTGTACGGATCATGGCACCGAATTTGATAATCAAGCTTTTATAGAATATTGTAGGGAGAATGGTGTAGGACATAACTTTTCTGCACCACGAACCCCACAACAAAACGGTGTCGTGGAACGTATGAATAGAACGTTAGAGGACATGGCTCGCACTATGCTTTTGTGTAGTGGCCTTCCTAAGAGCTTTTGGGCAGAAGTCATTAGTAGTGCATGTTATGTGCACAATAGAGCTATGATTAGACCTTATTCGCAAAAAGACTCCTCTCCTTCTTCTTCTTCCCTCTTCTTGTTGCTTCCCCCCACTTTATCGCGACTTATTTTTGCTTGTCCCCTACCCTTTTTTCTTCCGCTTTCTCCCTTTCATTCTTTTTTTCTCATTTCTTTTTCCTCTTTACTACAAACTTTTAAGAGGGAGAAAACCCAATATAGCTCACCTTCGTTGCTTCGGGAGTAAATGTTTTGTCCATAATAATGGAAAAAGTAATTTGAGCAAATTCGATCCGCGAAGTGACGAAGCTGTGTTTGTTGGTTATTCTAATCATAGTAAAGCTTTTAAAGTTTTAAACAAAAGAACTTTGTGCATAGAAGAAAGTGTTCATGTTGTATTTGATGAAGATAATGTGCCTGAGCAAGTTGAACAGAATGAAGAAGAAGACATGAATGATCCAGACTTTCGCCTTTCAAGGGAAGACAAGCCAGACAATAATGAAGAAGTTATTGAAGGAATCAATGATGAACTTGATAAATCCACAAATGACCTTGAATAGAGAACTGAGACAATTGTTGATGATACGAATGTCTCTTCTCAAAACAAGGAAAAGGAAACTGAAGTTATAGCTGGTGATGCTATAACTTTGAACCAGAACCTAGATGGTGTAACTGAAGTTGTACCAACTTCAGATATAACTCCAGAGTCCAACTCAGGGGGAACCAATCTTGATTCTGAATCATTTGAGGAAAATGAAAGTTCATCAGATGATGATGAGCCTAGGAACTCTAAGAAATGGAAATATAAGAGTTCTCATCCTATGGATAGTATCCTGGGAAGTTTGACTAAAGGAGTTCAAACTAGGCGAACATTAAATAACTTTTGTTCATTCTATTCGTTTCTGTCCACCATAGAGCCTACCAACATCAAGGAAGCACTTGCAGAATCCGACTGGATTGTGGCTATGCAAGAGGAGCTTCAACAGTTCGAACGCAATAAGGTTTGGCACCTAGTGCCACGACCTTCTAATCGAACTGTGATTGGTACTCGATGGGTATTCAGAAATAAATTGGATGACTCAGGAGTTATAGTTCGTAACAAGGCTCGATTGATCGTACAAGGTTATAATCAACAAGAAGGGATTGATTATGATGAGACATTCGCTCCAGTAGCAAGACTTGAAGCTATTCGCTTGCTCATCGCCTTCACAGCTCATAAAGGAATGAAACTGTTCCAAATGGACGTTAAGACTGCATTTCTTGACGGTTATTTGGAAGAAGAGGTTTTTGTTGAACAACCTCCTGGATTTTTGAATAGCAAGTTTCAAAACCATGTTTTTAAACTCGATAAAGCTTTATATGGTTTGAAACAAGCGCCTAGGGCTTGTTACGACAGATTGTCAAAATTTTTATTACAAAACAATTTTAAAAGAGGATCTGTCGACAAAACCCTATTTCTAAAATCCGAGGGTTCTGATTTACTTGTTACTCAAATTTATGTAGACGATATTATTTTTGGTTCTACTAACAATAAATTGTGCAAGTATTTTTCAGATCTTATGACCTCAGAATTTGAAATGAGCATGATGGGAGAATTGAAATTCTTATTAGGATTGCAAATCCAACAAACTAAGGAGGGAATAAAGATTCACCAACAAAAATATGTCAAGGAGCTAATCAGGAAATTTGGTATGGAGAACGCTCATCCAATGGACACACCTATGGTCACTGATAAAAAGTTGACCTTGGACGAAAATGGTAAGTCCGTAGATGAGACTACATATCGAGGTATGATTGGTTCTTTATTATATTTAACTGCAAGTAGACCTGACATTATGTTCAGCATATGTGTCTGTGCTATATTTCAATCATGTCCTAAAGAATCACATATGATTGCAGTTAAACGTATCTTGAGATATTTAATTGGTACATCTAATTTATATTTGTGGTATCCACTTGAGTGTAATTTCGATCTAGTAGGATATTCAGATGCAGATTATGCAGGATGTTCCCTAGATAGAAAAAGTACCTCTGGATTACGGTGTTAATGTTGGTTGTATGCCTGTTTTCTGTGATAATACGAGTGCTATTATTATTTCTAAGAATCCAGCTCAGCATTCTCGTACTAAACATATAGACATTAGACATCATTTTTACGTGACCATGTAGAAAAGGGCAACATTAAACTCGAATTTTGTAGTATTGACAATCAATGGGCTGACATTTTAACAAAGGCGTTAGCAAGAAGACGTTTTGAGATTTTGCGGTTGGAAATTGGTTTAATCAGTAGCAATTAAATTCGTCGTATTTATTTTGTGAACCTGCGTGACTGGCTAGAATACACTACTACAAAAACAGGAAATGACAACGGCTAAAAACCGTTGTAATATTAAAAAGCGGACGTTGTTAAAGCCTCCGTTGTTAAAGGTTTTAACAACGGTTCCGATTTAATGAAAACACCGTTGTGAATAGTTTTAACAACGGTACAAAGTCGTTGTTATTACTAGATAACTGTTGTTAAAACGTGTGTCTAATTATGGTGGGAAAGATACGAGAACGGTTCTATTAAATGAAACCGTTGTAAAAGGTAAGATTAGTTTTGGTGGGAAATATTATAACAACGCTATTGTTTTTTAAACCCGTTGTGAATAGTTTTTACAACGGTACAAAGTCGTTGTTATTACTAGATAACTGTTGTTAAAACGTGTGACTAATTATGGTGGGAAAGATACGAGAACGGTTCTATTAAATGAAACCGTTGTGAAAGGTAAGATTAGTTTTGGTGGGAAATATTATAACAACGCTATTGTTTTTTAAACCCGTTGTGAATATAGTTAATTACAACGGAGTATAATAAAGAAGCCGTTGTGGAAAGTTTTAATAACAACAGGTATTTTAGAATATACCGTTGTTAAAGGTATGATAAGTTTTGGTGGGAATTATGTTACAACGCTTTTAATGAATTTTGAAAAACCGTTGTTATTATTTTTATTATTGTTTTTGAAAAAATTGTAATTTGTTCCCCTGCCACCAGTGAAAATCCTGCATAAATCAGCAGCAGTAGCAGCAGCACGCATAAACCAATTTCAGAAGCAGCAAAATGATATATCTATATATAAATCAGAGCAATTCATGTACAGCAGCAGCAAAATGATATATACAACCAAAATGATCTCTTTCAGAGCAATTCATACTTACAACTTGCTCTAATTAATGACTTCTACAAATTAAAGTTCCCTATCTGCTTCCAAAATAATCTAAGTTTCATTTATTCTTAACATAATGTTCAAGGACGTATTTGCCCCACAAGTCCCTTACCTCGTCTATATTGTGCTTAGTGTACTCAGGGACATGTGGCGTGTTGATTAAATACTGCGGATAAAACAAAAAAAAGACATCGATCAGTAGGGTAACAACAGTATAGGCATACATAATTAGCAACATCGATCATATATATATAGCAGAAAAGATATCAGCTCTAATGAAAAAAAGTAAATAATAGCTACATTAAACTACTAACTCTTTCTGGAATGCTGATATATCTTCGTCTAATAATCTCCAACATGAAACGACAAACGTAGTATCCACATTGGATGTTATCCGGCTGTTTAGGGACCTATTATTACATAATAAACGAAGAGACGAGAAGGCAATTACCAATTAGTTTAATGCGTAATTAAAAAAGACAGATGTATATGCGTAATTAGTTTAATGCACTTAATTATTAAGGTATATATTGTATTTGCGCGTACGTACCCCTGTTATCGTAATAAAAGTAGGGCCATCATCAGAATATTCTGTCGGTTGATCGCCGGTTGCTCTTTTCTTCTCAAAGGCCCTTTAAAAAAGGAAAGAGGCCGAAAGTCACATAAACTTACTTAATAATAATAAATGAAACTTAATATTATGTGCCAAATCATCATCAGTATTATAAACTTACTTAATAATCAACTTCTTAAAGGTCTCGGATGGTTGTCTATGCAAAGAGTCCAACCAAAATACTTTCTTCATGGTCGGATTGATCGCTGCTAGCACCCAATGTCTCCTAGAGATCGAGAGACACATCATTATTAACAAGCACAACATGCATCATAACCAAACATATAAAAATGCAATTGTATTTGGAATCGTAATATTAATTATATATTACCCGACTTCATTATAAGGGGCAAAAATGAGCTTATTGTTTTTCGCCAATTCCCCAGCAATATAATTTACACGTTCTTCATACGAAAACATCCCGATATGCATAGATAAAACATTTGGGCACATGAATCCGTATTGAGGAAGTGGATTATTGGTCTCGGGGATCACAACCGAGTTCAAGTACCTACATGACGGTTTTAATTCCGATATTAAAAACACTATATCTTAGTCAGAATATTAGAATACTGCATGATTTAATTTATTAAGAAACTTACTTCATCCAAACATATAGGTGTTGGACATCAATCTCGTCAAGGCCAGCCCAAACGGCTAGCATTTCCCAATCCAGCATTGCTTGGCGTTCTACCCCTACAATATCATTCTCGAGCGGAATAATTATTAATTGCTCGCTTGCTATGCGTCTCTCAGCCTCCTTATAAAGCTCCAGCATCGCCACCGTTCGTACTTTTTCCATGTAAACGTTCCCATGATATTTAGTACTGGATAGACTCCTGACCTCTTTCAGCTTGGGGAAATGATGCGGTGTGCTACCTTTCACAACCTACATGTGGCTAACTAAATTAAGTTGCTCTTTCAATGATGAGGCGATAGTAGAACTTAAAATATAAAGAGAGTTGATTAAATACCTCATCAAGTTGTTGTATTGACGAGGTAGTAGAAAGATTATTGTCTATCGAGTTAGACTTATCCATGTTTTTTGTTACCTACAAAACAAAAATATAACATATAAATTTCACTATTTATGAAGGTGATGAACAAAGACAAAAGGCGGGTTAAATTAGATGTATTTTTCTAACCCCGGCTACATTCTGTTGAATTTTACGATCACGAGCCAGGAAAATGTGGCTTTCAGGCCATTGGACAAAACCGTTAACCGCATCTGCCAGAATTTGAAGGTCGTCGCGGACTGGGACGGGCAGTTTACGGGTTCCATAGCCCTTCGCGACTCCCGCTATCCCCACTTTTGAATGCTTCGGCAAGAGTGGTTCGCCATGAACCAAGATGGTTTCCGCTGAGTCCTTGGGCTTTGGGTATATGAAACCCCGGGCAACACGCACATTCTCTTTGAATGAAGGGTCGGTGAGAAAAACAACTACCCGCTGTTTTGTGGCCTGAAGAATACACATTATTTACTAAATACCAAAATATAATAGATATCATAAATGATCTATATTGAGTATATAATGTAAAGTTAGTTACAAGTATTTATTGTTGGTGGGTAGGCTATTATACTTGAACATGTCCAGACCAGATTTAGCACTGACAGCATATACTAACTTCTTATATTCTACATACCTCCTTATTGTCACCCGTCTTCTCAGCCGGCTCCTCAAGTTGCGTCCCCTTTTCAGAGTTATTTACCTTATAAAATTAATTAACCAATCAAAGGCATGCAATGGCTGCTGGAAAGAACAAATGCAGAGGTTCAAAATGGTTAAGTCGTATTTACCTTATCGGCTTGAGGTATCAAAACCTCAGCAGCATTAGGTACCTCACCCGTCTCCTCAAGTTGCGTCCCCTTTTCCGACTCATTTACCTAATAAAATAAACCAATCAAAGGCATGGCTGCTGGAAAGAACAAATGCAGAAAAAAAAAATCATATTTACCTTATCGGCTTGAGGTATTAAAACCTCGACAGCAGTAGGTACCTCACCCATCTTCTCAGCCGTCTCCTCATGTATTGGCAAGGTAGTAGTGTCTGCCTCTTGACAAATCTGTTGCACTACCTCACCCTTTTTAATGACATCCTCCATCATCTTCAATTCTTCTTCGGAAGGCTTGCCTCCAGAATTCATCTTCAGTATCACGGAGGCCAATAACTGAACCTGCACGCCCAAAATGTAGAATCAGCAATTTGTTAAAACAATAACATGTGAATTTTAAATGACAATAACAAATGGTATACGTACCATGTCAGCCTTCCCCTTATTTTTCTTCTTCTTGTTCGAGCTAGTTGTCCCATAATATTTCGTGACTCCGACATGTAATGGGACGCCCCTCAATCGACCTGGATGCTCGGGACGGCCGATCGCTCTAGCAAGAAAGTCGTCACGACCACTCGGAGTGAATTTCCCTTCCGCAACCTCCTTCAGAACATTCTCCTATAATATATTAAATAAACTTAATTTAATTTTTGTTACTAAAATAAATAGATAGGTAGACATACAAGAATTGAACAATAAAGTTATTAAAAACCCGTCTTAATAAAAATAATACTTACTATGTTGGCCAAGACTTCCTGATCATATTCGTTACATGTTCGGGATCCTTTAGGCGTGTGCCCTTCTTTATAAGTTACGTGCCGATTCAAGTCGGTCACACCTTTTGATACCTACACGTTAACTCAAAAATAATATATGTATACATGTATATCAAGTCCAAGTATGATTAAAAAAATCTAATATATAGATGCTACTTACGAGATTTTCTTCTATCAATCTGTAACCGCCTCGAGAACCATAATATACCCCCCGCTTCTATGAGATGTTAGCACGATTTCTGGCGCTAACGCTCTTCAAATCATATAAAATCGCAAGTAGATGATGAAAGTCCATAGACCTTAATTAGACTCCTCTAATTAGTTGCTAAATTACTTGTTAATTTAGTATTTAATGATCTATGTAACATGCATGCAAATATAAAGACATTTATATAAGAGAAGAAATTTCCTCACACTGATATGGAAAATATAAGGGCACAACAAGAACTCCTTCTTGTTGTTCTTGAGCTAATAATATGGATGAATACAAATAATCCCCAAAATAGAAGATCTCCTCTAAGTTGCACCAAGATTAACCCAAATCATCTACCCTTATTATTAACTAGATAATAAGATAGATATTATTCTACTAATATTATGACTATATTACTACACTAGTAATACTTAGTAAATATTAGTGTTTGAGAGTTTTAGTAAGAATATGAGGTTTTTAGAGAAGTAAGGAAACAAAGCACAAAATGAAGTAAGTATAAAATGAACACAAGTGCTCATTTTATAGGCTATTTGGCCGGTCCAAATTGTCCAAATAAGGACTCTTATTTTGCATAATTTGATCACATGCATTAGAGTGAAGTGTTGTAGAACAAGTGATGATTGTTTACTACTTGTTATGTCACTTTCATAAAGTAACTAAAGAGTAAAAATAAGAACAAAATCATCACCATGTAACTACTAGCCCACCCGGCCACAATGGCCTTAGTTTGGTCCATTTTGATTTTTGATATTTGTCTTACAAATACTTATTGATCATATGGTTAATTATCTTGTATAATTAAGTGTTAATTTGATCATATAACAATTATATGACTCAATTAAATAAAGAATATGTACTTAACATTTTAAGTAATATTTTACCATTATATCAATATATAATGGGTCCCACAATGCTTAGTTAATTTATTTTACAACTCCTTGTAAATATAATTAACTAATTACCTCTATCTCAAAACCTCAACTAATTTAGTAATTTAACGATTAATTACTAAGTTAAATTCTTATTTAATCGTATTAAAATAAGATATAAATTTATTTGTCAATTATCGCATAATTGAAAAATAAGGTAATCGAATTTGGTTCTACACTCATTTTTCTAATATTAACTCTGCTACATATCGAATATAGTAATGTACTAACGTACCAAACTCTATACGCCCCCGATACCCCCAAAATCCAATTAGGTACTTTGGCATTTAATACCTTTAGGTGTGACGAAAGGGGATCAGTTGATCACCGCGTCAAACGACATAACGTCAAAACTCTAGTCAGCAAACCGTTAATTTTTTTTTGGGATTTAAACGTTAACAACTGCACTAATCATATATTATAGTCAATAACTTATCACAATTATTTCCATAATAAGATTTATTATGTGGCGCACTTTTGCTGGAGGAACTACTCCACACAGATGAGACAATTAGAAAATTATAGATACAAGTAGAGTTTTAGAAAAAATGTAACCTGAAACTTTTAGAAAAATGTAACCTTAAGTAGAGTTTTAGAAAAATGTAAACATATGACATGGATACTTAACCTGAAACTTTTCAGTAGCTCGTTTCGCCTTATAATTATCCCATTGTTGCTGAGTGATGTTGGGGTACTTTGTCGGTGGGATCTTATGCATCTGCCCCGTCTCCTTGTCGACATACAAGTGTAATTTGGCAAGGTCACACCTCCACTGCCTTAAGACTGCCGCTGCCTTACGTAATAGATACTTATCATGGCAGTCTGGAATATCGAAAGCTTCCTGCATCATCATCATATATACTAATAAGTGGCTTTATACGGCTTCCTGCCTTATGTAATAGTAACTTATGCAAAATAAAATGGTGTTTGGCTAAAGATATTATCATACCTTTATACGTTTCAAGAGTAAGTTCTGCAATGAAGGATTTATATTCCTGAAATCATCTAAATCTATAGGCACAAACTGTTTGGTTGTAACTCCAATCCAAGTGGCTAAATGGCTAGAATTTGGACCAGTAGGAACACCTTTCACACTCCATTTTATTTCCATCGGCGTTTTTGCCGATATAGCTGCAAGGGCTGCAGAGCACTTCGAAGCACCCCTCTCACCAGGCTTATCCCCCTTATCATTGTTTTCTACTCTTTTCCGTTTTTCACCCATGATAATCCTAAGACACTAAGACCTTCAAAATAAATGAAATAGTAACGGAACAGAGTCATGCATACAGCGATTTTAAAACCCTAAGACCTTGAAATGAATGAAATAGTAACTGAACAAATAAAGAGTCATGCAGAGATTCTAAAACTCTAAAAACTTAGAAAGGAATGAAACTAAATGATAAAGAGAACGATAAATAGAAAATGAAAACAAAAAGATGAACTTCAATCTTAAAACCCTAAAGACGAAACACAAAAATTACCTGATAAAGAAAATGAGAACATGGTGATGATAAAGAGAACATGATGATGATCACGAGTACGAGGAGGATGATGATGATAATAAACAAAAAGATTTGTGTTGTAAACGAGGATGATTGTAAACGAGGAGGATGATGATGATAATGTACGTGTGTAAAATTTACTCTAGAGGATTGTAAATTATTTTTTATTAAGAGAAACTAAAGGGTTTATTAAGAGAAACTATTGACAACGGTTATCCTACAAACCACCGTTGTTATAGAGTAATGACAACGGTTAAAGCACACCCGTTGTAGAAAGTAATAACACTAAGACAACGATTTATTTATTTTAACCCGTTGTTGAAAGTAATAACAACGGTGAAATTCTAAAACACCGTTTTTATAGATTATGTATATTTTTTTTAATTTTTCAGATACGCGCGCGCGGTATTAAAATTTGAGGCACGAAATAAACTCATTAACTTTGCTCTAAATTAATTTATTTAACTGTGCTCTAAATTTAATTTAATTTATTTTACTTTGCTCTAAATTTTATTTTATAGGCGTAAGTTACGTTTAATTATTAGCTCGGATCGGGTTTGGCCTGGGAATCAATTCCAATCGGGTTAGATTCGGCGGGTTTGTAATTAATAACTTTATCGATCGGGTTAGTTATTATTATTAGTTTGGTTCAATTCGGGTCGAAGCGAGGGTCCTTTCGGCTTTCAATTCGTGTCTGTTTCGGGAATGATGATAATTGGGCGGGTCGTCGATAATTTCCGGGTCAAGCGGATGTGGTATATATATATCGAGTCTAGATAGGGATCCTCGAATCGGGTCATTTTCTTTTTAATTAAGGAACTGGTTATTATAATTATCATGCATCACTAGTTAACCTGAAACTGATTGATCGGGTGGCCAGGCCAGCAGTTACGGATCGGGCAATCCACTATCTAGAGCAAGTAGCTACGTACTTCGGGTCGATCGCTTTTGGGCCGGGTCGGGGGCACGTGTCATTATTAACCTCGTATATATGTACTACTTATTGCAATAATATTGATGATAATATAATATGGATGATATATATATAATAATTAATGATGATGACTTCCGGATCATTAATTAACGCTCGTACTACTTTGCAATAATAACAGATTCATCAATACACATGCAAGTAAGTATTATATATACACGTCAATGTTTCCCAAATTAAATAATGATGATATATATATATATATATATATATATATATATATATGAATGAGATCAAATGAGTCCACCCCAAAACCTTGAGTCCATGAGTCTTCTTAGAGGCCCTTGGATCTTGGAGATGGATGGCTGAGATTAAAACACAAAAAATGTCATTAAAAAGGTGTTTAACCCCACTCTCTCACTACTCCACTAATTAAACCACTAATATCTCCTTATCTCTAATTCACTTCTCACACATTTCATCCACTCATCCTTCTCTCTAAAATCACTCTTCCTTCTCTCTAAAACTCTCTTCTCCATTCTCTCTAAACTCACTCATCCTTCTCTCTAAAACAACCACCACCAAAACCACCAAAATAAAAAAAAAACCACCAAAAAATTAGTGATCCCTCCTCTGCCGCCTCCTCATCGCCGCCAACACCACCACCAGCCCCTTGCCGCCAACACCACCAGCCACTTGACGCCACGACGCCGTCACCACCACCGCCAGCCACCGACCACCACTATTTTTTTTTCCCTTTTTTTTTTTCAGATCTAACATAAAACAAAAGCCACCTCCTCTATTCGACCACCTCCTCGCCGCCATAACCACCACATGCCGCCTCCTCTATTCGACCACCACTGGCGCCTCCCTCTTCTCATTTTTTTTTTCAAATCTGGGCCTTATTCCCAGATCTGCATAGTTCTTGACGGTGTTG
>JAIUZE010012756.1:0-31615 GCA_022085475.1 Heliosperma pusillum | reverse complement strand
GTGTAAGGTCGAATGAGTTGGCTATGACTTCTTAACCCATTAGTAGTTTAGTCTTTTGGACTTAGAAGTTTTGTATTGTTTTAAAGACCATGCTTATGATAGATCTAATTGGTGTAAATAAGAAGTTTTGAATGATATCTTAAGGTGCGAATTGCTTTTGAGATTTAGTGACGTCTTGTGGTTTCCTATTGTGTGTTTGTGAGTATAGGCTTGGTGGAAAAGCATTTGGCTATAGCTCTTGGAGTTAAGGATTTGATCTTATCTTATGGTATCGGAGACTTGTTTGGAGTAGTAAGTTTTCGTTGTAAGTTGCTTGTGTAAGTTGAACCATATTACTGGAGGATTATAGATATGAGCGAGATTCGATGATGTAATCTATGATGGAAATACCTTGGGATGTTAATGATGATGTTTGGCTTGATGTTGTACTTTGTTAATAATGAACTCGTGGGCTATAATGTTGATAATGACGTTTTGTATGGTGTTTTACCTTGTTGGCCATAAGAGTTGAAAAGAGATTAGTATGGAGAATTCCTTATTGGTTCTTCGGTTTTTGAAATCTTTGAGAATGTGTCAAATTTTGGAGTTGAGAGAATGTTATTATGTTTAAGTTGCAATTCCGAAATTGGGATACCGTGTTATATGAAAGTATGGATGAATTGGGTTGTAATCAATTTGTTAAATCTAGGTGTACCTTACTTTGATGATTGTGGTACGATGGTCCCTTGTAAGAGACCTTTGTTTGGGATGAGTTGCCTTACTATCACCCTAAGCCTGAAAGGAGAAATTTGGTGGATTAAACCTTAAACCTTTATTCGTGCTATCATTCCTTTTCATTTCCATTCTTGAATGTTTTTGTCAAGATTGATCTTTAAGAAATTACAAGCTAGTACTTTCTTTCTTACTCAGATATCTTCATAACTCTACTATCTGCTTTGTCTCTTCCTCAACCTCGTTTTCTTTTTTCTCCTTCGCCTTTTTCATCTTATCGTAGTCTTTAATGACGCTTCCTAATGTTCCTTGTATCGTGTTCATTTATCCCTACTCTCTTGAGAGGTAGTTTTTCTTATTAACTAACGTAAGGGTTAGTAGGTGTGTTTTGAAGAAGTTTCGAATATGGTACCTACCGTCCTTTTAAACTAGTTTCATGTTTAGATGATTATAAGAAATTAAGGATAAGCTTAGGATGAAACTCTCCTAGTGGTTTTAGACTATGAAAGCTTAATGTTGCAATATCATTTTGAGGATCGAAATAATCATAATGATAGTTGGTAGTTGTGGTTAAGAATTTTAGTGATTCTTTAAGTGTTACTTGGGAGATTGTGGTCTTTAAATGTTGGACCCTAACAGGAATAATTACCTTGTGGAATTTGGATTGGGTGACCAAACTTGAAGAATATTGTCATAAGCGAAAACCGATGTATTGAGTGTTTGAAAGAACTAAATAAATTGATGTACGGTCGCATTGCTCTACGATTGGCAAAAGTTAAGTGAAATGAGATTTTGTGACTAATCTCTTTTGAGGTTTGTGATTTAACTTTTGAAGATGAGAAGGTTCATTGTTAATAGCTTAGGATAATGAATTTTGGAATAAATTGGATCAAAGGATTTCATAGTAAGCCTCTTTTACCTTGTGGTTGTTAGCGATCATGTTTCCCTAGATATAAATATTTTATTGGTGGTTTCTAATAAGAGTTTTGATGGAGCTAAGAAGATTAGAGTACGCAATGAATTTTCATGTGGGTGGTTAGTTGTGGAGTCTACCGTGCCGATGGACCTTAGTAGATTCTAATTGGATTCGAATAATTGGGATTTGTTACTCGAAGTTTCGTGATTATGGAATATTTTTGGAGGAATTCTGATGATTGAAAATGATGAGTTGCAAATTGGGTAAATTGCATTCTCTTGAGGATTAGAGTATCAGTAGAGTTAGTACTATTGAGTTCTTGTAGATCTTCGTGCCGACTCCATCGTGATTCTTCATATCCCTAAGTGTTCGATTTGTTTTGTTTTTGCGTGTTTTGTAAACATTTTCATTCACTGAATTGTGTTTGTGATGCTCGAGTCGCTCTATGTACGTGTAATGTGTTCTTATTTTGATTTTATCTTTGAGAAAACCTTCGAATTTCCATATTGTATTTCTAAACTAACTTTTCAAAGAAGTCCAAAGATGGATTTTGTACCCTCTTTGTGGAGAAAATGAATTTCTTTTGCTTTTATATTTGGATTTTGCGTTTGGTTGGATGTTTGCACTTGTTATTGGAGACGCGTCTGATAACTAGTCCTGCACTTACTAACGTTGTTTTGAATTTCGATTTCACTATTTCGACTTTAATTTGATTTAGATAATTTGAGTTCTAGTTCGCGACGACATTCTTGAAGATCCGTAAGTAAAGTTTTACACTTATGAAAAATTTCCTTAAAAACCGTTTTCGAGAAAAAAACCTTCATTAAAAATGTTTTCCTTGAAAAAGCTTTCGGTTGATTTGTCAACCGATTCTTGTCTTTGCATACTTTTATTTTATACTCTCAAGTTTCGAGGACGAAACTTTTTAAAAGGAGGGTGATTGTAACACCCGCAAATGTACCCTATTTTTCTAGTAGAAATATTTTACGAAATCGTCTCAGTAATTTTAAGTTTTAAATTAGCTTTTTAAGTTCCGAGTCGACTTTTGAATTTCCGAGTTCGTATTTGGAATTCCTCCTCCGCAAGCTCCTTGAAACCCGTTGAGAGTCGTTCTTTGACTTTGTCTTGACTTTTTAATCGTCTTTGACTTTGTCTTGACTTGTGAGGCGTCTTTGACTTTTCTTGACTTTTGAGTCGTCTTTGACTTTTCTTGACTTTTGAGTCGTATTTGACTTTTCTTGACTTTTGAGTCGAGTTTGTCTTTCCTTGACTTTGGAACCGTCTTTGACTTCCGTTGACTTTTCTCCTATACAACTCACACTACCCTTAACCTAATTCATTACTCAAACACAACCAAATTACTTCCTCCTTAAGCAAACAAAATCATGGTTTCCCTCTTTGATTTCGATCTTAGATTTCGCCTAGCTCATTCGTTCTTTGACGAAATTCACGTAAGTTCGTCTTATTCTTCCCCTCTTAGCTTCCTCTATCCGTATTCATATTAAAAGTATCGTTTTTCTCGCTTTTCAATCTTTCCGTCTTTCTCAAGATGAATTTTATTCATCTTTTATTACCTATTTATAGGTGGAGACCACTAGGAAGGCTTAGTAATCGATTAAAGACGCGTAAAGGTAACGGTGAAGGGTTACTCGATATCATTTACGTGTTTTGCATGCTTTATATGTTAGAAATCGTATTTAGAATACGATTAGAAGCTTAGGAATCATGTTATGATTTATGATTGTTGTTATTTGTTGATTGTTGATGATGGATATTGATTATTGGTAATTATTAGAAGTGAATTAGGAGAATTGAAAATGATAGAATTGGTGCTTGTTGTTCTCGGGTGGAATTGTATTCCTGGCCGAAGGACCGGCAGCCGGTCTAGTGCCCGGCTAGGAATTTCCTTCACCGACCCTTTTTCGTAGAATGATCATAACTCCTTCGTTTCTTGCTTGTTTTGGGCTTGTGACCACTCGTTGAAACCGTAAGAGGATAAGCTATCACCTCGACTTAGAATTTCTGCATTCCCATATTTAGAACTCTAGTTATGACCATTTGAAGTAGACCCTTGTTTTGATAGTTTCCAAACTTGTGATTTTTGTGTTTGTTAGTGTTGTGCTCTGAGCCGGGGTACCGGCCGCCTCCCTCTTGACCGGCCTGGAACACCTTACCTTGTTTTCTATGATTTTTGGTTTTTGCCTTGTGCTCTGAGCCGGCCCACCGGCCGCCGGTCCAGTGACCGGCCTAGAACACGGCTGTGTTCTTTTCCTTTAATTTCTAAAACTCGTAATTTATAATAGTTCGCATGATCGGTTTATCGTATAATTTTTACGTAATGTCTTATAATATTCATGTTTTGGATACATGATATCTCTTTCGCATGTATCATATGTTTTGTGACGGTTTTTGCTATGTCCCACTTTGAGTCGGTTTTCACAAATGTTACGGTTTGAGCACGGTTTTTGTCTTGTGCTTTGTACTCTCATTCCCTTGGCTACCTTCCCGTTCGTAAGGCTGGAATGTCGGAACGGAGAGGTATCCTACTGCTTAAATGCATGTGTAGTGGGCATACGACGACGTTGTTGGGAATTGAACGCTATGCGTTGTTCGACCCGGCCGTCAAATGTTGTGTACTTGCGAGGTGGTGTTATTTGCATGTAGCGTACCGCATGTTATGAGGCTTGAGCTGTTTTTCCGCCTCTTTCGTGAATTGATCTACCGAATTTGGGGTACTCGGCATATATATTGTAAGCCCGAGTCTGGGATGCGAAATGTTATCGCATGTCGAATCGGAACACGTTATATTCCGAGATCCTGGCCAGGTTTAGACTAGGACCGTATTATTATCGTCGTGCTACCAGGAGGAAAATAGTCTACATATACGAAATGTTGATCGTGTATGAGTTCAGGGAAATGTTTATCCCGTGGATGCCTGTTAATCATTCTTGCTGGGGCACGATGCTAGTGCGTTTCATTTACCGTGAGATTTGTCCGTCTTGTGGTCGTTCTTGTAAATGCGTGATATTCAATGATATTATTCATGGTCCCCTTGCATGATTGGACAACCGTCAATGTCTTTGTTTTCGTGAATGGGATGAATAATATGTTGATTTATGTGATCAATCGTCATGACTTTGACTTTGGTTTTGTCTGTCGAGTCTCAATCTTATCACTTATAAACCGCTACGGTGAGATGCAAGCCCTAGTGAGCGTATTCGATTGCCTAAGAGTGTCTTTCCCGAGTCTTGGAATAACATGATGGTTTCGGATTGATTTTCCACATGATCTTATTATTATTTATCGGATTGCCTATCTATTCTTATCGTAACTCACATGGATATATATATATGCATGCTTTACTTTTGTATTTCCTTATATGTACATTTGATGTGATATGGCTGGGAGAACCCGGAGTTACTCCCCACTGATTGTGGCGTTCATGTTTTTCATGAATGAACAGGTTGCTTGCATGGATGACTTTTTGGATATGATATTTTGGGGTTCGGGTGTGAGCTAGCGGGCGTTGTCCCTGGAAGTTTCACCTATAGACGATATTAGCTAGTTTTGCTAAACACTTGTTCATTGCTAACATTTCAAGAGACCCCGTCTCTTTGTTGTATTTTTCCGCATTTAGTTGTAATATTTTGACACTCCTCGTCTTATTTAACTAGCATGTATAAAAGTTTTTAAAACTACCTATTTCCGCAATATAATTCACATGCTTGTATGTTTTATATTTCCGCATTCGCGAGGGTTGTCACATATATAATACTTGAGGGAGGTCAATTGTATAAATGCAAGAGTCTTCGCATTAATCGGTTTTGCATTAGACTTAATTAAAATGATGAAAATGCTTATTATGTTTTATCTCCTTTCTCGCAGTGTAGCATTCAATTTACATTGATAAAACTGTTATAACAAATGGCTGGACATGCTGATGCCCCTATGCCAAATGCCATGCTCGCACGCGAATCCTTGCTTAAGATGTTCATGGACAATATGAATCAGTACACGCGACTGAATAATAACGGGTCCAACTTTGCGGACTAGGAGGCTTCATTACGGAATGCTGCCATAGATGACGGTAAGCTCAAGTACTTAACTGAGCCACTACCGCCTAACCCAGGCCCCAATGCAGGAGCCAATGAATCACTTGCTTATAGTGATTTCGTAATGGAGGTGGGTGTGATAAAGAACGTACTCATCTTTTCAATGGAATCCAATTTGCAAAGACGATTCATTGCCCAAGGTGCAAACAAGATTTTCACCACGCTCACTAACGAGTTCTCAAAAGCACCGCAGATCGTTATGTATGAGCTTACCACTCGCTTCTTTGAAGCGAACTCCAGAAGGGCCAACCGGTTAGCCCACACATTCTCGATATGATCGAGAATCTCGAAAAACTGGAGGCACTTGATTGCAAAATCAAAGAGAGCGTGGTCATTGACCGCATGCTTCATTCACTTCATGATGGTTTTGCCCAATTCAGGGCAAATTACTATATGAATGATTTGAAGAGAAACCCTCATGAGCTACACCCACTTCTCATACAGACTTAGAAGGATCTGAAATTGAGTGGGAGCCTGAATCAGAACGTTCTCATGATTGCAAACAAGGGTAAGGGTAAAGGCAAGGCTCAGGCCGACCTAGCTGTAGGGAAGCCGAAGTTCAAGAAGCCAGGAAAGGGCAAGAGTGGGCCTGGTGAGACTAGCAGTAGCTCACAAGGCAAGACAAAGAGCAAAGAAAACTTGGAGTGCCACCATTGCCACAAGATTGGGCATTGGAGGCGGAACTACGTAAAAGCAGGCCGTGTCACTCCTGTTGGTATGTCTTCTTTTATTCATATGATTGAGATTAACCATGCAAGTTTCGGAAATTGGGTACTTGATACTGGTTGTGGTTCTCATCTGTGTAATCATTTGCAGGGCCTAAGAAACATCAAAACTCTCGAAAAGTGTGATGTGGACCTGCGAGTGGGGAACGGAGCAAGAGTAGCTGCCGTTTCAGTGGGAACATATGTAATCCAACTCCCAAGTGGATTTGAGTTATTTTTAAATAACTGTTACTATGTACCCAGTTTATCTAAAAACATTATTTCTGTTTCCGTACTAGATAAGAACGGTTTTTCATTTGTAATAAAGGATAATAGCTGTATTTTCTCCTTTAACGAAATGATTTATGGTAAAGCAGTTTTCATGAATGGGATTTATGTTTTAGATCAAACCACATATATATTGCATGTGAGTAATAAAAAGGTAAAGGTTGGTGACAAAGATCAAACCTATCTATGGCATTGCCGTATGGGACACATAAATGAAAAACGCGTGAAGAAGCTCATTGACAATGGGACTATCTCCCCATTTGACTATGCATCATTTGGCACATGTGAATCATGTCTTATAGGCAAAATGACTCGAATTTCCTTCAAAGGTGTTAGAATGTGCGCTGCTGACCTACTAGGGCTCATACATACTGATGTGTGTGGACCTATGTCAATCAACGCTAGAGATGGCTATAGATATTTTATCACTTTTCACGGACGATTTGAGTAGATATGGATATGTCTACTTAATGAAGCACAAAAGTGAGTCCTTTGATAAGTTCAAGGAATACCAGAATAAGGTTGAAAACCAGCTAGGTAGAAAGATTAAAGCACTACGTTCAGATCGTGGTGGCGAATATCTTTCGAACGAGTTTGATCAACACCTTAAAAACTGTGGTGTAGTACTACAGTTAACTCCACCTCGAACACCTCAATTAAATGGTGTGTCCGAACGGAGAAATCGAACATTACTTGATATGGTTCGATCCATGATGAGTCACCCGGTTGTGCCTGATTTATTGTGGGGCTATGCTCTTTTGTCAGCTGCTCTTATACTTAACCGAAGTCCGTCTAAAGCTGTTGACAAGACTCCATTTGAAATGTGGAAGGGAACAGTCCCTAACTTGTCCTTTATTCGGGTTTGGGGCTGCGAGGCTTATGTCAAGTGGAGACACGAGGATAAGCTCGGCCCGCGATCGGTCAAGACATACTTTAATGGTTATCCAAAAGGAATGTTTGGTCATTACTTTTATTCGCCTACCGAACAACGTGTTTTTGTTGCGGCTAGTGCGAAGTTTCTAGAGAATGAATTTCTCGAGAACAAGACGAGTGATAGAACCTTCGATCTGTCGGAGATTCAAGAACCAAAAACCGAGCAACCGATGGAGGAAGATGTTCCTTCATCTTCTGCTGTGGTTAATATTCCTGAGGAACCTAGAAGGTCGGGTAGAGTCTCCATACCTCCAGACAGATACATTGGTATGGTCGAGGAGAACGATAGAGACGATGTTTTGCTCCTAGAAAGTAACGAACACGCTACCTATAAAGGAGTCATGACCTGTTCCGACTCAAAGCTATGGCTTGAGGCAATGCAATCCGAGATGGACTCTATGTATGAGAATGACGTATGGGATCTGGTTGATTTGCCTGATAAGGTTCGGCTTCTTTAGTGCAAATGGCTTTACAAGATAAAGCATTCCGTAGGGGGACAACCAGAACCTTATAAGGCACGACTAGTGGCAAAAGGTTTCACTCAAGTGCAAGGATTGCATTATGATGAAATCTTTGCACTCGTAGTCATGCTGCGTTCCATTCGGATAATCTTAGCGATTGCCGCTTTTCATGACTATGAAATTTGGCAGATGGACGTGAAAACCGCCTTCTTAAACGGTTATTTGGAGGAGGAGTTGTACATGGTACAACCCGAAGGTTTCATTGACTCTAAAAATCCTAAGAAAGTGTGCAAGCTTAAGCGTTCCATTTATGGACTTAAGCAAGTTTCTCGGAGTTGGAATCATCGTTTCGACCAACTCATAAAAGAGAATGGTTTCACTCGATCGGTTGAGGAACCATGCTTATATGTCAAGTCGAGTGGGAGTAAAATCGTTTTCTCTATATTGTATGTTGATGACATACTCTTGATAGGGAATTATATTCCTCTCTTATCTTCGGTTAAGGTATGGTTAAAGAACCATTTCCAGATTAAAGATCTGGGCGAGGCACAGTGCATATTGGGAATCCGTATCTACAGAGATAGATAACGACGGATGTTATCACTCAGTCAGGAGTCTTATATAGATAAGATTCTTGAAAGGTTCAGCATGACCAACTCCAAGAAGGGGTATCTTCCAATGACGTCTGGGATGCATTTGAGTAAAGCTCAGGCACCCAAGACATCTGAAGAGGTCAAGCTCATGAGTCGAATTCCTTATACATCAGCTATAGGATCGATCATGTATGCCATGATATGCACACGTCCAGACGTGGCATATGCTTTGAGTATGACCAGTTGGTACCAAGGCAATCCAGGTGAAACAAACTGGATGGCTGTTAAAAATTTCCTTAAGTACCTACGGAGGACTAAGGATTGGGTATTGACTTATGGAGGAGAGACTGAGCTTTGCGCAACCGGTCACGCAGATGCTAGCTTCCAGACGGATCGGGATGACTCAAAATCTCAGTCTTGATTCGTATTTACTCTTAATGGCATTGTGGTTAGCTGGAAAAGCTCCAAGCAGAGTGTTATAGCAAATTCTACGACTGAGTCCGAGTACTATGCCGCTTCAGAGGCTGCAAAGGAAGCTATATGGATGCGTCAATTCTTACAAGGACTTGCCATAGTTCCTAGTTCGAATGACCCAATCACCATCTATTGTGATAATAGTGGTGCCATCTTCCAGGCTAAGGAGCCTAGGTCTAGCAACAAATCTAGACATGTACTTCGGAAGGCTCACATGATCAGAGATTACGTGGAGCAAAAGGAGATAGTGATAGACAAGATTTCTACGGATGATAACATAGAAGATCCTCTCACTAAACCGTTAAGACATGATAAGCATGAAGGGCACGTTACTTCCATGGGAATTAAACGTGTTCCTGAGTTGTATTAGCTGTTTGTATGAATTAGATACATCTTTTTCATATACTAATAATAACTTCATCGTATTGTTTTCATATTTTGTTTTTCATGTGGATTGTATGGACAACATTGAACACCACAAAGTGAACTGAATAACATTATATGTGTTTTGGTCTGTAATCGCCTACATGAGCTGATAACTCTGGCTATTATATTGTTGAGTCGATTGATGGTGGGTTCAACGAGCCATAAGTCAAACTGTTGACTGATCGATCACAAATACGAGTTATAAGGATACCTCGTAGGACATTGTAATTCGTGACGACGTTATGGAGTCCTATATGTTTAACAACATTCGGTGCCAGGTCGTGGCTTGGACGTCCATAGTGTTCCTAGAGTCGATTCTTTTGACTATCGACTGTCTCTTGAGATTAAGGCAGTTTTTGGGTGACTTTGGTTTCTTTCTCACGGTCGACCGTAACAGGAGGCCAAGCAGATTTTTACTGGGTCATTTCATACTGTGCTTACATCTGCAGGATTCGAGTTGAGGAAAATATCCAACCATTTATCAGGTTTTGTTATTTCTCAGGGCCACTCGAGGAGTAGTAACTGAAATGCATGGCCATGCTCGAATAATGATTCGTTTATCAGTTGAGTTACTCTTTAGTCGGGAAAACCACTCTTGATACTGATCACTTGTAAAATACGACCTTTGTGAATGCGGACTTTGCAAATTGTTTTACATTGAGTGGGAGAAATTTAAGGATATGAGAATCGGTTATCGCACATACACTTGAAAGGACAAGTGGGAGATTGTTGGAGCTAGTGTCCTCCACAGTTAGTGTGATAACAGCTAAGGTTCACAGGGTATACTTTGTATTATAATCAGTTCATTAACGTTTATCGATAACGGTTGGCTTGCTAGATAAGTTTGACGTTATTGTCATTCAGATGGCGGTGATCAACTGATCCCTAAAAGTCACACCTAAAGGATGTGTTTGAGAGATGTGATTATTTGAGAAAATAATCATATTGATGCCTTATTAAATGACTAAAAGGTTAGTCGAAGTATTTGACTAAAAGGTTAGTCAAATGTGGTGATGATACGATTATTTAATAACGATTAAATAATGTTAGCTGGTGATTGAATATAAAATGTTCTATTTAATCAATGTATATAATGTCGGTCTAAACTAAATGTAAACTGTTATATTTAAGTTGGCGGATATGTGTTACACGACATTATTATAGTATTGGTCCGGCATTAATCGGTTTATGTGACGGTCCATTACTAGTAATAATTAGATGACATATTACATTATGTACATATAATATTATATGCTAATTACCTAATAGAGGTTGAGATAAATATGGAAACTAGGGTTTTGATTATTTTTCTTTTTCCTCTTGAATTCTCGGCTCAAGGGTGATAAAAATAAAAGATAAAACAAACCCTAGACTACTACACATCTCACGGCACACACAAAGAAAAGAAGAGAAGGAAAAATTCTGATTTTTAATTCTCTGATTGATCTTCATATTCATCATCATTTATACACACAAAATTAGAAGTAATTTTGGGTATTCGTTCTAGCACGACGAAGGCATATCTTGAATCATCTTGGGTGTAACGATTAGGAGAATACCTACTTTGGTATTTTTTCTTAGGCCTTTTACTAGGACCGAAGGTTATTTCTTAATCTCTTGTTTTATTATGCAATTTCATTTATTACTAGAAATTCATATAGTTATAATTTCATTATAATCCGAAAAATTTAAAGGGAAGTATACCGATATTTTCAACACCTTGACGTCGTCAAGAATTTAAAGATAACAGTCCCTTTAATTGAATTGCTTTCCCAAGTTCCTTCTTATTCCAAGTTTATGAAGGAAGTCCTCAAAAAGAAGAGATCCTTCAATGTGATGAAGACCGTAGCTTTCACTGAAGAGTGTAGTGCACTCTTGCAAAAGAAGTCTCCACCAAAACCTAAGGACCCTGGTAGTTACTCCATCCCTTGCACTATAGGCACGTATACCATTGATAAGGCCCTTGCGACCTAGGTGCTAGTGTAAGTGTCATGCCCTTTTCTATGTTTGAAAAACTTAACATGGGTGCTTTGAAATGCACTAATATTACTTTGCAAATGGCGGACCGTTCTCTAAAACAACCTATGGGTGTTTTAGAAGATGTGCCCGTCAAAGTTGGTAAGTTTTTCATTCCCATTGATTTTCTAGTACTTGACATGGCCGAGAACTCTCAAATCCCAATCATTTTGGGAAGACCCTTTTTGCACACCGCTGGTGCAGTTTTTGATGTCAAGAATGGGAAGTTAACATTGGAGGTAGGATTTATTTATCTCAACCTCTATTAGGTAATTAGCATATAATATTGCGCTTCTCGGGAGGCAACCCGTGTTCCTTTTCATTTTGCATTTTTAGTCCCTTTTTTGTTGTTAGGATTTATTTTGCAGATGAAAGAGTTTTTGAAGAATCTATAAAGACCTTCCTTGTCAAGTTCAAAAGACTAGCTTGGGGAGTCCGCGCTGACTATTAAGCTTCACTCTTCTTTCATTTTTCCTTTTCCCCATTAAGTATCTCATTGCATATTTTGTCTTTGTGCTCACATTGAGGACAATGTGATGTTTAGCTTGGGGGAGGGATTGCATTTTCCCATTTTGCATTTTAGTTGATCATTTTTCAAATTTTGAATATAAGAAAAAGAAGATTTTTGAGAAAATTTAAAAATTTCTGAACATAATTGAATGCTTTTCATGCTTTTCTTGCTTGTTTACTATGCTATCATGTTACATTTCCCAAACTTAAAGCTTTCAAAAGATAATGATTCAATATTCATTGAATTGTGCATACATGGGGAAGTCTTGTACACAGTAGGCATGTAATGAATCTATAGATGAGTACGCTTGATCTTGACATTTGGCAAGTTACATATATTGTAAGGTAGAACCTCCTTAGACTGGTACATCTATACCCAGTCTCATTTAGGTGTGTGTAGTTCTCCATGTGATGTGTGTCATGTCAAAACGCATAATTATGGTTTTCATTTCATTTCTATAAGCATTGCATTCATGATTCACTAAGATTTGAAGCCTTTTTCACTTTGAATTACCCCTCAAAATTAGTCCCTTCATACAAATGCTTCACAAAATAACAGCTACACATAAAAACTGCCTACCTTGTTGAGCTAGTAGCTAGACTATGGTGTATGGGTGCTCTTTTGAGAAAATTTGTTCTTATATGTCAAAGTGAATTTGGAAGAACCAAAATGTTCAAGAAGCAATGTTATGTTCAGAAAAAGAAAAGAAAAAAAATGAAATAGAAAAAGAAAAGAAAAGAAAAAAAATGAAATAGAAAAAGAAAAAAAAAAGAAAAAGAAAAAGAAAAAGAAAGAAAAAGAAATAAAATAGAAGAAGTTGTGAGTATCTCCTTAAAATGTAAAGTCAATATTCAGAAGGAGTTTACCCTTGTGTTTCGTGTGTAATAAGCCAATTTGTTGCTTTTAGGCTTCGTTATCCGTCTTCTGGGAAATTGATCGAAAGTTTGGATTGAGTATCCATTTAACATTGGTTAGTTGCTAGCTCGTTTAAAACTTCACATAACCATAACTGTTTGTCCACCTTTCACCCATTTCCCAAAGCCTTCTTCTTATTTTTCCGGCTTCTTTTCTATGTGCATTGTGATCTTTGACTTGTGTTTTGAATTGTTTACCATATTAGATTGCGGACACATTTTCATAAGTCGTAGATAGGTGAGTGTCTCAAAAACATTTACACATAAAGAAATCACCTTTTACGTGCAATGAGTGTTCGAGTGTGCCGTGAGAGTCCATTTGTCAAAAGATCATGCAAGAGCCGAAAATTCTGTAGTGAAATTCTTTGTGCTACGCCGTTATGTAAATCTCAGCCATGTTTATGTATCATTCTTGCCCACGTTGTTTTTGGGTTATGATTCATTATGTTTCCAAAGTTTTACTTGAGATTTGTTTCTTGATGGTGTAATAGCCAATGCTTGCAACCCTTGTCTGTGGGATTAGTATCCGTATACAACCCTTTAAATCGACAGGATTATAATGAAAATTAACTTATATGATTAATAGTCATAAACAAAATTGCATAAGACGAAGGGATTAAGAAATAACCTTTAGTCCTTGCGATAAAGGCCTAAGAACAAATACCAAAATAGGTATTCTCCTCATCAAAACACCCTAGATGGAACAAGATATGCCTTGAGATTGCTAGAACTCTTGAGAAACCGTTTTCTCTCTTTTTGTGAATTATGTGATGGTGGAGGCTCAACTTGTGATTAGGGTTGATCAAAATCCCATAAAATAGGGAAACCAATTCCTTTATATAGTCCCCTATCACAAGGTATCCTAGTGTAATTAGGAAAGGTATTTTCTTTCCTAAAAACCCTCCATATGGCCGAAATTTTAGAGTATTATAATACTTTATTTTCGGTTCATATTTAGCTATTAATATATTGCAATTAATATCCGTATATTATTAATTATAAATATCCGTATATTTACAATGTTACTAATTCAACATATCAGTTTATATTTAATTTAGCTTGCAATATATATGACAATTAAATATAACCTTTTATATTTAATCGCGAATTACTGTTAATTCGGCTAAACAACATTATTTAATCTGTATTAAATAATTTTTTATCATCCCATTGACTAACCGTTTAGTCAAAAACACTGACTAACCTTTTAGTCATATTATAAGGCATCAATATAATTATTTTCTCAAATAATCATATCTCTCGAACACATCCAATAGGTGTGACTTTTAGGGACCAGTTGATTACCGCCATCAGTATGACAATAACGGCAAACTTATCTAGCAAGCCAACCGTTATTGATAAACGTTAATCAACTGATTATTATACGAAGTATACCCTGTGAACCTACAGAGATTTATTTATGTTATTGCACGAACTGTGGAGGACACTGGCTCCAACAATCTCCCACTTGTCCGTACAAGTGTATGTGCGATAACCGATTCTCATATCCTATATAAATTTCTCCCACTCAATGTAACCCAATTTGCAAAGTCCGTATTTACAAAGGTCGTAGTTTACAAGTGATCTGTATCAAGAGTGGTTTTCCCGACTAGAGAGTAACTCAACTGATAAACGAATCTGTATTCGAGCATGGCCATGCATTTCAGTTACAGCTCCTCGAGTGGCCCTGAGAAATATCATATCCTGATAAAGGTTGGATATTTTCTTCAACTCGAATCTTGCAGACACAAGCGCAGTATGAAATGACCCAGTGAAAATCACTTAGCCTCCTGTTACGGTCGACCATGAGAAAGAAACCAAAGTCACCCAAAAACTGCCTTTATCTCAAGAGACAGTCGATAGTCAAAAGAATCGACTCTCGGAACACTATGGATGTCCTATCCACGACCTGGCACCTAATGTTCCGAAACATTTAGGACTCCATAACGTCGTCACAAAATGTCCTGCGCAGTATCATTATAACTCGCATCTGTGATCGACCAGTCAACAGTTTGACTTATGGCTCGTTGAACCCACCATCAATCGACGTCACAAAATAATTACCAGAGTTATCAGCTCATGTAGGCAATTACAGACCAAAACAAAATATAATGTAATTCAGTTCACTTTGTGGTGTTCAATGTTGTCCGTACAACCCACATGAAAACAAAATATAAACAAAACAAAATATAAACAAAACGATGATTTTATAGATAGTTTTTATGAAAAGATACAGGTGTCTAATCCATAAAAAACAACTAATATAACTCAGGAACACGTTTGATTCCCATGGAAATAACGTGCCCTGCATGTTTATCATATCTCAATGGTTTAGTGAGAGGATCTGCGACGTTGTCATCCGTAGCAATCTTGTCTATCACTATCTCCCTTTGCTCCACATAATCTCGGATCATGTGAGCCTTCCGTTGTACATGCCTAGACTTGTTTCTGGACTTGGGCTCCTTAGCCTGGAAGATGGCACCACTATTATCACAATAGATGGTGATCGGGTCATCCGAACTAGGAACTACAGTTAGTCCTTGTAAGAACTGACGCATCCATATAGCTTCCTTCGCAGCCTCTGAAGCAGCATAGTACTCGGATTCAGTCGTAGAATCTGCTATACAGTTTGTTTGGAGCTTTTCCAGCTGACCGCAGCGCCATTAAGAGTAAAAACGAATCCAGACTGAGATTTCGAGTCATCTCGATCCGTTTGGAAGCTGGCATCTGCGTAACCGATTGCGCATAGCTCAGTGTCGCCTCCATAAGTCAATCCCCAATCCTTAGTCCTCCGTAGGTACTTAAGGATATTCTTAACAGCCATCCAGTGTGTTTCACCTGGATTGCCTTGGTATCGACTTGCATACTCAATTCATATGCCACGTCTGGCGTGTTGCATATCATAGCATAACATTATCGATTCCTATAAGCGATGCTAGGAATCCGACTCACATGCGCTCCGCCCTTTCCGATGTCTTTGGTGCCTGAGCTTTGCTCAACTGCATCCCAGAAATCATTGGAAGGTTCCCCTTCTTGGAGGTGGTCATGCTGAACCTCTCAAGAATCTTATCTATATAAGACTCCTGACTGAGGGATAACATCCGTCGTGATCTATCTCTGTAGATACGGATCCCCAAAATTCTTTGTGCTTCACCCATATCTTTCATCTGGAAATGGTTCTTTAACCAAACTTTTACCGAAGTTAAGAGAGGTATGTCATTCCCAATTAAGAGTATGTCATCAACATACAATATTAGGAAGACAATCTTGCTCCCACTCGACTTGATATATAAGCATGGTTCCTCGACCGAGCGAGTAAATCCATTCTCTTTTATCACCTGGTCGAAACGATGATTCCAACTCCGAGAGGCCTGCTTAAGTCCATAGATGGAACGCTTAAGCTTGCAAACCTTCTTAGGATGTTTAGGATCAATGAAACCTTCGGGTTGTACCATGTACAACTCCTCCGCCAAATAACCGTTTAAGAAGGCGGTTTTCACGTCCATTTGCCAAATTTCATAGTCATGAAAGGCGGCAATCGCTAAGATTATCCGAATGGAACGCAGCATGACTACGGGTGCAAAGATTTCATCATAATGCAATCCGTGCACTTGAGTGAAACCCTTTGCCACTAGTCGTGCCTTGTATGTATCTGTTTGTTCTTCTACAGAATGCTTTATCTTGTAAAGCCATTTGCACTGAAGAGGCCGAACCTTATCAGGTAAGTCAACCAGATCCCATACGTCATTCTCATACATAGAGTCCATCTCGGATTGCATGGCATCAAGCCATAGCTTAGAGTCGGAACAGGTCACAACACCTTTATAGGTAGCGGGTTCGTTACTCTCAAGGAGTAAAACGTCATCACTCTCATTCTCCTCGACCATACCAATGTATCTGTATGGAGGAATAGAGTGTCTACCCGACCTCCTAGGTTCCAAAGGAATATTAACCGCAGCTGATGATGAAGGAACAGTTTCCTCCATTGGTTGCTCGGTTGTTGGTTCTTGAATCTCCGACAGTTCGAAGGTTCCATTACTTGTCCTATTCTCGAGAAATTCTTTCTCTAAGAACGTCGCACTGGCCGCAACAAAAACTCGATGTTCGGTAGGCGAGTAAAAGTAATGACCAACATCCCTTTTGATAACCAATAAGTATGTCTTGCCGCTCGTGTGGGGCCGAGCTTATCGTCAGGATCTCCACTTGAAACATAAAGCCTTACGTCGCAAAGCCCAACCCGAAGAAAGGACAAGTTTTGGACCGTTCCCTTCCATAATTCATATGGAGTCTTTGTCCTAACACAAGTTTAACCGGCCTCGGTTAAGTATTAGAGGCAGCTGACAAAAGAAGCATAACCCCACAATGAATCAGGTACAACCGTGTGACTCATCATGGATCGAACCATATCAAGTAATGTTCGATTTCTCCGTTCGGACGCACCATTCAATTGTGGTGTTCCAGGTGGAGTTAACTGCAGTACTACACCACAGTCTTTAAGGTGTCGATCAAACTCCTTCGAAAGATATTCGCCACCACGCTCCGAACGTAGTGCTTTAATCTTTCTATCCAGCTGGTTTTCAACCTTATTCTGGAATTCCTTGAACTTGTCAAAGGACTCACTTTTATGCTTCATTAAGTAGACATAACCATATCTACTCACATCGTCCGTGAAAGTGATAAAATACCTATAGCCATCTCTAGCGTTGATTGACATAGGTCCACACACATCAGTATGTATGAGTCCTAATAGGTCAGCAGCGCGCATTCCAACACCTTTGAAGGAAATTCGAGTCATTTTGCCTATGAGACATGATTCACACGTGCCAAAAAATTCATAATCAAATGGGGAGATAGTCCCATTTTCAATGAGCTTCTTCACGCGTTTTTCATTTATGTGTCCCATACGACAATGCCATAAATAGGTTTGATCTTTGTCACCAACCTTTGCATTCTTACTACTCACATGCATGTTTAAACCAACCCAAGTTCCGAAACTTGCATGGTTGATCTCAATCATATGAATAAAAGAAGAAGACATACCAACAGGAGAGACGCGGCCTGCTTTATGTCCTCACGGTACACGAGGCAGTTCCTCCTCCAATGCCCAAACTTGTGGCAATGGTGGCACTCCATGTTACCTTCATCGCTCTTTGTCTTGCCTTGTGAGCTACCGCTAGACTTACCAGGCCCACTCTTGCCTTGCCCTGGCTTTTTGAATTTCGGCTTCCCTACTGCTAGGTTGGCCTTAGCCTTGCCCATACCTTTGCCCTTGTTGGCAATCATGAGAACGTCCTGTTTCAGACTCCCACTCAATTTCAGATCACTCTCTGTCTGTACAAGGAGTAAGTGGAGCTGATGAAGACTCTTCTTCATATCATTCATATAGTAATTTGTCCTGAAAAGGGCAAAACCATCATGAAGTGAATGAAGAACGCGGTCTATGACGATCTTCTCATCGATTTTGCAACCAAGTGTCTCCAGTTTCTCGACATTCTCAATCATCTCAAGAATGTGTGGGCTAACTGCTTGGCCCTTCTGGAGTTTCGTTTCAAAGAAGCGACAGGTATGCTCATAGCTAACGATCCTCGGAGCTTTCGAGAACTCGTTAGAGAGCGTGGTGAAAATCTTGTTTGCACCTTGGGCAATGAATCGCCTTTGCAAATTTGATTCCATTTAAAAGATGAGTACGTTCTTTATCGCACCCGCCTCCATTACGAAATCACTATAAGCAAGTGATTCATTTGCTCCTGCATTGGGGCCTGGGTTTGGCGGTAGTGGCTCAGTCAAGTACTTGAGCTTACCGTCAGCAATGGCATCATTCCGTAATGCCGCCTCCCAGTCCGCAAAGTTGGACCCATCATTCTTCAGTCGCGTGGACTGATTCATGTTGTCCATAAAGATCTTTAGCCAGGACTCGCGAGCGAGTGTAGCACTTGGCATTGGGTCGTCTGTACGTCCAGCCATTTGTTATTAGCAGTTTATATCTGAATATTTGACTGTGGAAAAGAAAATAAATATGATAAGTTTCATCGTTTTAAATTCGAGTCTAATGAAAAACATTTTAATTCGATGACTCGTGCATTTATACAATTGACCTCCCTCAAGAATTATATAAATGATCCCAAGACTCAATTTCTTTAAATTGATAAGCCAACCTTTTGGCTAATTCTACCTTTAGAATTCTCGGTCGATAAATTTCTGTAAATTCTATCTTATAGTCCATTATAATCCCGAGATATTACTCGTACTATAATGTTGAGATAAAATAGGTCAACCCTCACTACTTACCCAACGTAGAAGGGGTCATATTATGACTTCCGACGAAGAAGGGGTTCATAGTAGCTTTTCCTATAAAGACTAGTCTCAATTTTATTTATAGGGGAAGGTCCCATCATCTTAACTTTAATTCATTTAAGTGAACGAATATCTAGCAACTCGATAATGATTTAAACTAAGGTGATGGCCCTAAAGACGAGTGACATCCGTATGTCCATGATATAAACATTCAATCTATATGAATCATTTTTCATGCAATCTTAGGTGGTTTGGTTTAGGCGGAATATGATGCAATTTATTCTAGCATGTGAATAAGCAACGAGAAAAAAATAAAAAAAAAAAACGCAAAATAAAGCACCTAGTGTGGCCTAACTACCAAAATGAACAAAATACAAGTTGGAATCCTCCTTGGACCCGAGTCTTGATGTTCCATCTTGGTCCATGAAGCGGGAGTGAGCTATCCGATCTCCGTCTCGAATCTTCTCAAAATACATTTAAAATTACAGATGTAAACCTATTTACATTCTAATTAAAAATAATAATGAAAATTAAAATTACAAAGCGGAGATACGAGATCTCATAATACATCCAATACTATGTTTCCTTCATTACGAAAACATAATCTACTAAGGCCACACTAGTAAATTACAACCGATTGTACAAAATTGCGTAAAATAAACCATTCAAGCGTCATTCAACATAATAAAAGCATCAACTAAAAAATTAATCAAACAATGCAAAATTAAATTGATTAATTATCCAAACCACCATTCTAATCACGTGATAATTCCTTAATTAATCACGAGATATCATTCAAATCCAATGAAAATTCATAATTAATATGAATTACAACGATATTATTTTAAACCGCTTTAAAATAATATGGTATCAATGTGAACCGCTTCACAAAAAAAAACAAAAAAAATTCCCGGTACGGTTACTGTTCACCGTCAGGAAAAACGAAAAAAAAATTTTTTTTTTTTTTATTTTTTAAATAGCTGTCACGGTTTTTTAGAAAAACCGGAAAAAACACAAAAAAACGAAAAACAGCACTGCAGGCCGAGAAAAAGACGAATTTTTTTTTTTTTTTATTATGTACAGCAGCCGAAACAGTGGCAAAAAAAAAATTGAACGGATGAAAAATCGATTTTGCTTATATTAACTAGATCGGTACAAACTAGCAATATCTAATCATTATTAAACATTGATACCGAAAATATGAACCACAAATTGATGTTCATCAACAATCAAACCAAATCCATTCACGTTTTAATTCAATCAGTATTGAATCCTAAACATCTACAAATTCTCATATTATCATCTTAACCTATTAAAATAATAATACAATAATCGAATGGAACAACAAAAAAATCACACGGCCAAAAAAAAAAAAAAAAATTGCACCGAAATTTTTTTTTTTTTTTTATTAAAATTTATACAATTCAAATTTTTATGAAAATCATATAAAAATTTCATAGCCCTAAGGCTCTGATACCACTTGTGGGATTTGTATCCGTATACAACCCTTTAAATCGACAGGATTATAATGAAATTTAACTTATATGATTAATAGTCATAAACAAAATTGCATAAGACGAAGGGATTAAGAAATAACCTTTAGTCCTGGCGATAAAGGCCTAAGAACAAATACCAAAATAGGTATTCTCCTAATCAAAACACCCTAGATGGAACAAGATATGCCTTGAGATTGCTAGAACTCTTGAGAAACCGTTTTCTCTCTTTTGTGAATTATGTGATGGTGGAGGCTCAACTTGTGATTAGGGTTCATCAAGATTCTATAAAATAGGGAAACCAATTCCTTTATATAGTCCCCTATCACAAGGTATCCTAGTGTAATTAGGAAAGGTATTTTCTTTCCTAAAAACCCTCCATATGGCCGAAATTTTAGAGTATTATAATACTTTATTTTCGGTTCATATTTAGCTATTAATATATTGCAATTAATATCCGTATATTATTAATTATAAATAGCCGTATATTTACAATTTTACTAATTCAACATATCAGTTTATATTTAATTTAGCTTGCAATATATATGACAATTAAATATAACCTTTTATATTTAATCGCGAATTACTGTTAATTCGGCTAAACAACAGTATTTAATCTGTATTAAATAATTTTTTATCATCACATTGACTAACCGTTTAGTCAAAAACACTGACTAACCTTTTAGTCATATTATAAGGCATCAATATAATTATTTTCTCAAATAATCATATCTCTCGAACACATCCAATAAGTGTGACTTTTAGGGACCAGTTGATTACCGCCATCAGTATGACAATAACGTCAAACTTATCTAGCAAGCCAACCGTTATTGATAAACGTTAATCAACTGATTATTATACGAAGTATACCCTGTGAACCTACAGAGATTTATTTATGTTATTGCACTAACTGTGGAGGACACTGGCTCCAACAAAATACGTAATACTAAACGATACATATCAAGAAAAATCAAATACCAAATTTTAATTAAAACTACAAACCACAAGTAAAAGTGTTAGTGCCAATGGGCCGAATAGGATAGTGTATAAAGCCAAAATGGGTCGAATGGATTAAGTAGTTTAAGAACAAACAAGGTAAGACTAGAAAATCAAGGCAAATCGGGTTGGCGAATGATGTTGGGGTCAATGTAGTCGGGTCGGGTACGGTACTCAAGAGTGGAAAGGCGATCAAAGCATTTCTTCACATCATTAGCTTGTGCGGTGAGGCATGAATCAAAGTTCCGATCCTTCAAAGATAGAGCCTCCGTCGCATCATAAATGGTGTGCATACCGTCGCGCATTTCCGCTCTACTCTTCACCAACGCACCTCCTTGGCTAACCAAGAATTGCATCCGATCCCGTTGCCTAAACATCTCTTGTCGAATATCGACAACATTCCTCTCAATCTTAGCTAGGCAACCATCAACACCCGTCATCCAACCTCTCAACTCACCACTCACACCCGGCCCTCCATGGTCACGGGTTGAGCTAGAGTTCCCCATAGCCACGGTTTTGACCACCTTGTCAACAACCGCATCAATTTTCTTGTCTTGTGCATCAATGCACTCCATTACCTTTCCCATAAAAGCTTCTAATTTTGATTCAATCCCTGAAAAATCAGCCACATTCGATTTCACAACAACTGAACCACCTTTTGACATAAAAACAAATTCCGGACCCAATGCCTCCATTTTTATGAATTTCAAAAACGTATCACACATATCATCTTTCAAAGTAACACCATAACTAGTCGGATCAACAACCCCCTTTACCTCAAGAACCCGAGACACCCACATCCCATAGGATAAGTCAAGGGTCGAATAGATTTTATCCTCGGTTACCGAAAAGCCAGTTTGAAAAATTCGAGAAAAAACAAGGAAAGCAAGGTTGACACGATTACCTTCCAACCAATTCTTTACCACTATCATTTCATAGCAAGCAATTTTATCCCGTCCACCCCGACACGGGACCACCGTGTTCCACAGAAAATTCAACAGAAACTTTAATTTTGGGAACAAATTCCCCGCCAACACACAACTAGACAATGTAGCCCCATCATCAAAATACCTCTTAACCTCCAACTTAGCCGGGTCCGACAGTTCGTCCCACGACGTACTCGGGTCAATTTAATTCCATCATCAGGAATCAAAAACAGAGTACAAAAATCGTCAATGGAGACCGCGACTGTGCGGCCATTCACCACGGCATGCAAAACTCCAGATTTCAAAGAAACAGAAGCGTAAAACTGAATTACCTCGATAGGATAAATAGGACCTGAAAACCGAGGCACTTTCTCCCAGTCTTGAAAATTCAAGAAATCGTTAAAGAATCCCAAAGCTTCATATTTTTCACACCATGCTTTCGGAAAAATACGACCTCCATGAATACCTTATTTAGCAACCCGGTTACTAATTTCCGTTCATCCTTGTTAAACGAAGCTTGTCAAGTCTGGATGTCGTTTCTTGAGGTGAGAACTCGCGAAACAGAGGACGTGTAATTGCCTCGATTTCCGTGTTGTCTTTGTCCTTGGTAGCTTCATCTTGTACCCTATTCTTCCCTTTATTTAATCTACGCCTTTTAGTATCCTCAAGAACCGAACCCGACTCGGTTTGGGTCAAATTTGGTGATTTTTGTTATGGTTTAGGAGAGAGATTAGTGGGCATGCTAGGTGTTGGAATTTTGGAATTTGGGGTGTTGGTATTTTTGGACCGTGTGGAAGCCATTGTTGATGGTGTTGATTTTTTTTTTTTGTTGTTGTTGTGTCGTGTTGAAGAAGAAAATTGGAGAAGGTGATGTGTGTTAATGGTGAAAGTGATAGGTAATTATGAAAAGTGGTGTTAGGGTTTGGGTTTTGTAGGGGGCACGTGTAGGTGCCGGCTCTTAGAGTCCTTTTTCCTTTTTTTTTTTGAATTTGGGTAGGATAGTAAAAGGAATATGGGTAAATATATGTGGGATATGGTAAGGATAGAATTAGGTAAATAAAAAGATATGGTAAGATATTGTTGTTTGGAGTTTCGGTCAATATAGGTTTCATGGGTAGAATTTTGGTTTAATTGGGAAAGTGAATAAGATGGATTTTTGGCAAATATGTGGTCCATAATTCAATATTCATAAAATACTTAATATGCAAGATACTCACGTAAAATATATAATATTAAACACAAATATACTAGGAATGGAATACACGGACACAGTCATACAATCTCGTCTTATTCTAACCAGTCACGCAGGTTCATAAAATAAATATGACGAATCTAATTGCTACTGATTAAACCAATTTCCAACCGCAAAATCTCAAAACGTCTTCTCACTAACGCCTTTGTGAAAATGTCAGCCCATTGATTTTCAGTACTACAAAATTCGAGTTTAATGTTGCCTTTTTCTACATGGTCACGTAAAAAATGATGTCTAATGTCTATATGCTTAGTACGAGAATGCTGAGCTGGATTTTTAGAAATAATAATAGCACTTGTATTATCATAAAATACAGGCATACAACCAACATTAACACCATAATCACATAGTTGTTGCTTTAACCAAAGTAGTTGAGAACATACCAGTCCTGCTACGTTATATTCGGCTTCAGCTGTAGATAACGCAACCGAATTTTGCTTCTTTGACCCCCAAGTAATTATGCATGGTCCAACAAACGTAGCGAATCCAGAGGTACTTTTTCTATCTAAAGAACATCCTGCATAATCTGCATCTGAATATCCTACTAGATCGAAATTACACTCAAGTGGATACCACATATATAAATTAGATGTACCAATTAAATATCTCAAGATACGTTTAACTGCAATCATATGTGACTCTTTAAGACAAGATTGAAATCTAGCACAGACACATACGCTAAACATAATGTCAGGTCGACTTGCAGTTAAATATAATAGAGAACCAATCATACCTCTATATGTAGTTTCATCGACACACTTACCATTTTCGTCTAAGGTTAACTTTTTATCAGTTAATATAGGTGTGTTCATTGGATGAGCGTTCTCCATACTGAATTTTCTGATTAGCTCCTTGACATATTTTTGTTGGTGAATCTTTATTCCTTCCTTAGTTTGTTGAATTTGCAATCCTAGGAAGAATTTCAATTCTCCCATCATACTCATTTCAAATTCTGAGGTCATTAGATCTGAAAAGTACTTGCACAATTTATTGTTAGTAGAACCAAAAATAATATCGTCTACATAAATTTGAGCAACAAGTAAATCAGAACCCTCGGATTTTTGATCGGGCATGTCGCAATCCCTGGTCAAAGATAATTACCCAGACTAGGCTAACAACAAATTAATGTAATTAGGGAAGTAGGGATCGATCCTGAGGGAGATGGTGTTTCCTATAGGATGTGAAATGTCTTGCAATTAAATCTTATCTAACGAGTATCTGGGTTTTGGGGTTTTGTATTCTAAATTAATAAAAAGCATAAACAAAATAAAAACAAACCAAAATAAAAGCAATGAAATGGATAATGATTTAACAATGATAGAAAGAATCTAGGGGGGTAGGTTCACACATGTAGGTTAACATATTGATGAAATTGGATTTCGAATAATGCAAATAATTCATTGTGAGTTCGTAAGAATGTTGTGTTCATTACAATCATAGACCAGATGGTCTAGCAGGCTTTTACGCGATTTACTAGGTCTGATCTACCATGTCATGCTTTGTCTATTCAATTCACGTATTTCTACCTTGGAAAAGAATTCCGTTTTAGTCAATGATTTTGGCCAGAAATCGTTAACCATCATTACAATCCAAACATGCATAGACACAACGTTTTAAAGGCACAATTTCTTTATCCAATTTTCATCTTTTAATTAACCTAACATGGCTACCCTACACCCTAGAAAGGTGGCTACTTACTCATAGTATTTAGATCTAGGTTGATTTTAACAATTAAAACTAGGCTAGACATGTTTATTGATTTTTGATATTATAAGATGATAATAACAATTCTAAATCAATGATCTAATGAAATAAAATGATTACAACGGTATTTAAATTGAATCTGAGACAAAATGTAAAGAAAACAATGATCAAATAAAAAACATAAAGAACTTAAACAAAAGATAAAACAGAAATACCTACATGACGATCAAATAGCGATAATGATGAAATATAAATATCCAAATAGAAATTTCCTTGCATATCTTTGACGATCCATGTATTACAATACTTGAATAATATAAAAGAACTACGAACCAGAAGTTTTTATTATTTCTAAACTAGAAAAATAGGCATAAGAGAAGATGGAGATCTAAACATAAAAGGAGAAATGTAAAAGTCGATTTTTAAGGGAAAATGGAGGCTAGGGTTTCTAAGACTAATCTAGGGTTATGTAAAGAGAGAAGTGAGTAGAGGTGTGTGCTGAAACACTCCTTATATAGGCTAGGTTTCGTGGGGAAGGGGTCATGCATTCATCACATAGAACAAAAAGGAGGAAGTCGAAGCATTTGCTCGGATCAGGAGACATACCCGATCGGGTTTACCACTTACCCGATCGGGTATGTGGTGTTCTTCACTCTTTGACTTTCGTTTTATCTCCCTTGGTGAATAACTTGACTTTCATTGACCCCATTGACCTTTTGAGTCGGGTTTGTTGATAGGGTTTGATGTAAAATGATGATTTCTTCGCCTACCTGATCGATCTTCTGACAACTGCGAAATCGTCTTTGCTTCTTCTTTCTTTTGAAATAGTGAACCTTCTTGGAGTGCCTTTGACTTGGTCAAGCTCGCTTCTCAAATCGTCGGGTTCTAGGCAAATGCTCGGAAATATAGAAAAAGGGGGTAGAAACGTCACTTTCCCTACAAAACAGGTTAAAACATGGAATTCGCCTAGAAGACGACATTAGCTCATAAAATGGATTAACAAAGCACAAATGACATACAAAAACGAGCTAAAATGGGGATTAAAATCATACAAATATTCACTTATCAATTTTAGAAATAGGGTTTTGTCGACAGATCCTCTTTTAAAATTGTTTTGTAATAGGAATTTAGACAATCTGTCGTACCATGCCCTAGGCGCTTGTTTCAAACCATATAAAGCTTTATCGATTTTAAAAACATGGTTTTGAAATTTGCTATTCAAAAATCCGGGAGGTTGTTCAACAAAAACCTCTTCTTCCAAATAACCGTTAAGAAAAGCTGTCTTAACGTCCATTTGGTACAATTTCATTCCTTTATGACCTGCGAAGGCGATAAGCAGGCGAATAGCTTCAAGTCTTACTACAGGTGCAAAGGTCTCGTCATAATCAATCCCTTCTTGTTGATTATATTCTTGAACGACCAAACGAGCCTTATTACGAACTATAACTCCTGAGTCATCTAATTTATTTCTGAATACCCATCGAGTACCAATCACAGTTCGATTTGAAGGTCATGGCACAAGATGCCAGACTTTATTACGTTCAAACTGTTGAAGCTCCTCTTGCATTGCTACAATCTAATCGGATTCTGCAAGTGCTTCTTTGATGTTTGTAGGCTCTATGGTAGACAGAAAAGAATAGAATGAACAAAATTTATTTAATGTTCGTCTTGTTTGAACTTCTTTATTCAAACTTCCTAGGATATTATCCATAGGATGAGAACTCTTATATTTCCATTTCTTAGAGTTCCTAGGCTCATCATCATCTGATGAACTCTCACTTTCCTAAAATGATTCAGAGTCAAGATTGGTTCCCCCTGAGTTGGACTCCGGAGTTATAGGTGAAGTTGGTACAACTTCAGTTACAAAATCTTGATCTGGATCCAAAGTTATAGCTTCATCAGTTATAACTTCGGTTTCCTTTTCCTAGTTTTGAGAAGAGACATTCGTATCATCAACAATTATCTCAGTTCTCTTTTCAAGATCATTTGCGGATTTATCAAGTTCATCATTGATTCCTTCAATAACTTCTTCTTTGATTTATGGTAAATCATCCCTAGAAAGGCGAAAGTTGGGATCATTCATGTCTTCTTCTTCATTCTGTTCAACTTGCTCAGGCACATTATCTTCATCAAATACAACATGAACACTTTCTTCTATGCACAAAGTTCTTTTGTTAAAGACTTTAAAAGCTTTACTATGATTAGAGTAACCAACAAACACAGCTTCGTCACTTCGTGGATCAAATTTGCTTAAATTACTTTTTCCATTATTATGGACAAAACATTTACTCCCGAAGCAACGAAGGTGAGCTATATTGGGTTTTCTCCCTCTTAAAAGTTCATAGGGAGTCTTTTTTAGAATAGGTCTAATCATAGCTCTATTGTGCACATAGCATGCAGTACTAATGGCTTCGGCCCAAAAGTTCTTAGGAAGGCCACTGCACAATAACATAGTGCGAGCCATGTCCTCTAATGTTCTATTCATACGTTCCACGACGCCGTTTTGTTGTGGGGTTCGTGGTGCAGAAAAGTTATGTCCTACACCATTCTCCCTACAATATTCTATAAAAGCTTGATTATCAAATTCGGTGCCATGATCCGTACGAATGGAAACTAACTTTTTATCATACTTGTTTTGGGCAAGCTTCATTAGTACCACAAACTCATCCAAATTTTCATCTTTAGTAAATAGAAAGATAGGCCATACATACCTTGAGTAGTCGTCAACTAGGACGAATACGTACCTTGATCCACCACGGCTTCTGACTTTCATAGGTCCACACAAATCCATGTGTACCAAATCAAATGGACGCTCTGTACTTACTACTCGTTTTGGTTTGAATGAAGATCTAACTTGTTTACATCGAGCACATGAGTCACGCATTTTTTCTTGTTCAAATTTGATTGAAGGTAAACCCTCAACTAAATCCCAAAATTTGAGTTTCTTTAAAATTGTTGAACTAATGTGTGCAAACCTCTTGTGCCACAAGCATGAATCATCTACAGTAAATTTCATGCACGTAAAGGAACTTGTAGTAACTTTGTTTAAATCAATCATATACACGTTCCTTTTACGTAAGCCTTCTAAAATAACATTACTAGTACCTTCAATTATGATGCGACAAACATTTGAATGAAAAACTACTTTATTGCCTTTGTCACATAATTGAGAGATACTTAGCAAGTTATGCTTAAGACTAGGGTTGAGCAAAACTGGTTATCCGCTCCGGTTTTGCAAACCGGAGCGGTTAACCGGTTTTAAAAATCATTTTTTTTCAAAACCGGATCCGAACCGGATTTTTTCGGTTAACCGGTTTTTTAAAAAATTTAAAACCGAAACCGAAAACCGGTTTATCCGCACCGGTTTTCATAACCGGTTTTTCATCTTTTTTGGTAATAACCCTATTTAAGTTCAACTTCTTTATTGATTTGTTGACTTACTATTTTACTAATTTATGGAAACTTGAAAAATGAAATGGGAATTTGAGATTGTTGTTGTTTGGACCGACTATTTGCTAGGAAAACCGAGTTTTTTTTTTTTTTTCTAAAAAAAAATAAACCGGTTCATAAACCGGTACCCGCTTTGAATTTTCTATGAACCGAATCCGCTCCGTTTTTTCATAAAAAAAATCCGGTTCGGTTAACCGAACCGAAAAAAAACCGAAAATCCGGAGTCCATTTTTCTGTTTTCGGTTCGGTTTCGGTTAAAAAATTCGTTTCGGACTTTTTTGCTCAGCCCTACTTAAGACTATCTACCAGATAAACATTATTAATAGCATGTGAAGAAGATATATACCAATTTTACCTACACTGATTATCTTGCCCTTCTTGTTGTCTCCAAAGGTGACCTTGCCACCGTTGAAGGGCTCTAATGAAAGAAAAAGATTCTTGTTTGCGGTCATGTGTCTCGAACAACCACTGTCGAGATACCATAAGTTGTTTTCTTTCACTATTATCTACAAGGGAATCAAATACAGCTTTTAGGTACCCACGCTAAGTTGGGTCCTTTGTGGTTAGTGACTCTGTAAATTTGATCCTTTCTAACCCATACCTGTTTTACAATTCTTTTGTTCTTAACATAGGGTTGTCTAGGTTTATTATAGTATTTTCTATTATTGTGACTCACACTAGGTTTAAATGACTGCTTCTAATTCTTATACGCTTTAGATTTTGAAGGTATAGATGTGTAATCGAAAGCTATGTCATAAAACCATCTGAACTCATTATTTCTACATTCATCACGTTGAGGTTATGGTTCAGACTCATCAACACTAGACACGTCATGTTCTCTAACAAAATCAGTTTGATTTTTGTTGTCGTTGACATATTTAACACAATTCTCTTTAACATGACCATTGTGACCACAATAATGGCAAATCAGATATTCTGAAAGATTGACATACTTCCTTCTTCTGAAATCACGGTCAGAAGGAGTGGATTTGCACTTATCATGGTCTCTACGACTATAACATTCATGTCCTAGACCTATCTTCATGTTATTGTTAGACTGTTCGGTAAGGAAGTCTAAGACCTTCTGACTTCCTTCCCATTTATCATGAACTTTTCGTGCATGTAGGAGCAATTCCTTCCAAGACTGGATTTCTTTTTTACATAACGAATGGTCTACATTCGAGTCTTTGGAGGGATTGTTCTTTTTAAAGTTTTCACGAAAATCATTAAAACGTTTGTTCAAGATAAATTTCTCCTCATTATGTTGATTTTTGGCTTGGGAGAATTCAGCCTTTATATCTTTCAATTGCTGAGAAAGAAAAGAGTTTTCTTTCTTGTGATCAATGATAGCAACTTCCTTTGCCTTAGCTTCAGATTTTAAAAGCTCATTGACTTTCTTCAATTCTAAAGTTATAGCCTCATTAGCTATAACTTTGGCTTGAAGATGCTTAATGTTGAGCTTTAACTCTGAGATTATAGCTTGATTAGCTATAACTTTAGACTCAAGAGCTTCTTTCTCAACATTTGTCATGTCTGAAGTTGTAGCTGAAGTTGCCATAACTTTAGACTTGAGCTTTTTAGCTTTGGCCTTTCGAAGTTGGTTTTCCTCAACAATGTCATTAATTTGTTCCTTAAGATCTTTTAATTCAACACTCTGTTCATGACAATGTTCTAAGGTTTCCTCAAAATACTTAATTAAAGACTTCTTAGACAACTTCTTAACTTGCTTTTTAAGTTCAAGATGACTAACCTCTTCATTATCTTCTGAATCTGGTTATGAATTTGAATTGCCGACAAGACACATCTTGGATTCGCTCTCGTTGTCACTGTCAGAAATTAGGTCAAGACTGACGTTGCTCAGACACAGGTTGGCGACTTCTTCTTCCTCTGACTCGTCATCTTCTGTGTCGAGATCTCCCCAGCAACAAGCCATCATGACTTGCTTGAATTCCTTCTTGGTTTTGTCTCGTTGATTTTTGTCTTTAATTTTCTTCCATGTAGGGCAATCCTTAATCATATGATCATTTTCCCCACACTTGAAGCAACCACGACTTGAGAGAGATCCTTTTGACTCGATTGGATTCTTATAAGATTTTTTAGTGTTATAGTTAAACGTTTTCCCTTGTGGTTTATTAAAGAATTTTTTCTTAAAACGTCCAGCAAATAACACTGTGTCATCTTCAAGATCCGAATCATGTTTTTCACTAGACTCGGCTTGTAAAGCCACTTTCTTAATGTTACTATCGTTTTCCTCATCCTCATCAAGAGTAATCTCATGAGCCATTAGGGTTTCGAGTAGCTCTTGATAAGATAGGTTAGATAGATCTTTATATTCCTCAATTATCGTCACCTTAGGTCTCAATCGTCTAGATAGACTTCTAAGGATTTTCCTGGCAATTTCCTCGGAGTCAAAAGTTTTTCCAAGATTTTTCAATTCATTA
>JAIUZE010012755.1:0-15502 GCA_022085475.1 Heliosperma pusillum | reverse complement strand
AACAACCCGAAAAGTACCCTATTTTTCTAGTAAAATATCTTACGGATACGTTTCAGCAAACTTAAGTTTTAAAAGTGGAATTTATTGTTCCCAGTTGAATTTTGAAATTCCGAGTTCGTATTTGGAATTTTTGAGAGATTCCGTGAGAATCCCGTTTTTAAGTCAACTTTGACTTTCGTTGACTTTTCCGACTCGCCTTGTAATTTGAAGACCGAAATTTTATTTAAAAAAATAATATTTTTAATTTATTTTTATTTAGATTTATTAGAATTTATGATAATTTAATAAAATTATTTTGAATTTATTCGGAATTTATAATAAGGTTTTACGGTTTAAACCCGAGTATCATTTAACTATTCCCGAGTCATCGTAAATCCCGAAAACAAACCCGAAACTCGACTTTGGCATGAGTCACACGCCCATGTCACCTTTTTCCACTCACTTAGGATATTTTCTTTCTTTTGATTAAACTAATAATAATATCTTAGATATTTATTACTTTATCGATCCGTCAACGAAAATTACGCAAACCGTTTACAAAACAGACCCGACAATCACCCAAGCCACACGGCTCCTCTTCCTCTAATAGGGCTAGATATTTTCATTTCTTTTCATTAATATAACATAATATCTAGATATTTAATTTAATTAACTTACTATTTAATTAATTATCTTATTATAATAATAAAACCCGAGTCAATTCCGTAACAACAATTTCAAAACCCGACTCATTATTTTTCTCTATATTACACGGCACACACCACCACATTACTCACCACTTATCTTTTCATTTTACACTAAATTAACTTAACACCTTTTTAATACTTTCTTTAATATAATCAAAATCGTTCTTGGTGTTCTTGAGCGTTCTTCATCGTTCTTGAGCAAAATCGTCACAAAACATTCGTTACTTGTTCAAATCCGTCCTAACTTATATTTCTAGAATCTCCTCTTCGCTCTCCATCTTCAAGTACGGTTTATTTTCAATTCCGGCAACATCGTTTTCAACACTTTAATTATGGAAAATCAAGTTTTTAATTCTAATAATGTTTTTCTTGTCATTTCTTATAGGGGAAGATTTTGAAGACGAGTTTGGTGACTCGTATATTTTAGGAGAAGATTAGAAGACGGGTTTCTTATTTTATTTACTTCTTATTTTGGTGCTAATTGATTTTGCTAGCTAAGGTAACAATTCCGATTTACTCGACGAAATAATGTCACATATCTTTTGTTTTTGGTTCATCTTTTGTTTTAGTTCATATTATTGTTACTTATGATTTTAGTAGTAACATGATAAGTAGTATGATTTATATGTTGTATGGAATTTTTAATATGTTAGTGTTCTTAACATATTTGTATGATTTAGTTATAACCATGATTTTTTTATGAATGATGGTTGAATTGGATGTTAAAATGGTTGTTGATTAATTAAAACATGTTAGAAATAATTTGGTGTGATTGGTGGTGGTGGCCGAATAAGTTGGCCGGAAAAACCAGCCCAAACCGGCCGGTTCAGGCCCGGTTCAGGCCGGTTCAGGTCGGTCCAGCCCGGTCTGGGTTGGCCCGGGGTTTGGTCCTTGGGAGTTGTGTCGATACTTGTTTGTTTTGTTGTTGTTTTGACGGGTTTTAAATATGTTAAACATGCGGGAAATATTAGGAAACGGTTTTTAGTAAAGTCGATCAAAACAGTCCAAAACAGCCCAAAACAGCCTGTGGGCCCAGTCCAGGCCCGTGTTAGGTCCGGCCCAAATCAGCCCATGAGTCACCTTGTTGGACTTGTGACGGTTTTTGAGTTTAGTGTTAATTTATCGTGTTTTGTAATATTTAGCAAGTGGGAAATTTTAATAAGTAAATTATTTAAGTAAAAGTATTTTTCATAATATTATAATTCCTCACATGTTAGAAATTATAATACGAGATTATAGTTTAATTCGATAACCTTTAAGTCATGCGGGTTTTCGTAAGATTTAATAATTCATATGTTAGAAGTTTTAATAAAATAAACATGTATTGAATATGATGATTTTATGTTCAAGTCTATATGGTAAAGACTCTATTTCTAGCCGGTTTGACCAAACGGGTTTGGTCAAACTAAGATCTAGTCAGCCCTGTTTTGACTGATGACCCGTCGCGGGACTCGGGTCGGGGATTTGTCTTCAGGTAAGGTTTTATTTAATGAATGAATGAATGAGCATTAGTAGATATGAGGCGATATGATATTTGAATATGATTTATGTGCAATTAGTCACATGATAGGAAGTTTTTCCCGTGACTGTTGGATTATATGGTTGGTGTCGTGTTGACTAAGTACCCATAGAGAATTATGAGTATATGGCGTCTTGACCATTCTAATTCTAAATGAGTATCTTGGACCATGACATTGATAGGCCTTACTATCTTTAATGAGTATATGTTCATGGCTTGATAGCTTTTGTGTCACTGGCTTGGGCCTTTTGATACCAAGCCGGGGGCATGGCTGCCTAATTGCTTCCACTTTGGGAATGGAGCCAGCTTAAGTACTAGCCATCTCTGCTTAGGGGGTCGCCTAGTAGAGTTTCTCATGTACTGTTTAGTAATGAGACAGGGAATGGGTTAGCTGTTGTCGCTAGGTCTGATCAGTCTAGGGCTAGGATGTTTTCCTACCTTGTGGTATAGACTAGAGTTACAGAAGTCGACTATTGACTGTCCTAAGAACTTATGCCTGTTTCTAGACGGATTGGTCTTTCATGTTTGTATGATTCTATGAATTTTAGAAGGTGAGATGCAAGCCGGCTAAGATTGATAGAGTTTGGATTCCCGATTGTTAACTGATTCACATGATTACGTGTTGATTAGGGTTTGAGTGTATCATGGCCATGTTAATGGTAACCTCTGAGCTAGCATACCAGCTTCCCTACCTCGTATTATAGATTATTATCAGATTCACATGATAGCTTTCATATGATAGGTTATATGTTAGCTAATTGTATTCATAACATGAAAAGCATATCGTATATGTTAAAGTGTTGTATTTTCCATATACCTCTCTTTTATGTTATTCATGTTTTATTAAACTCGACATTTCGTGGCTGGGAGAACTCGGAGTTACTCCCCACTGACTGTGGCTTCCGTGTTTATATTTAATGCGGGTGGCAGGTTTGTGATGCATACTTTGGGTACATTGACGAGCTAGCGAGCGAAGTATTTACCTTGGACCTATATTCGGTTCTTAGGATTGTATATTATTATACACTCTTTTATTTCCGTATTTATACGGGAGATATGTCTCCCGTTTTGGATATTTATTTTGTATAATATTATTTCCTTTTTGTTGAACCTTTTTATTTTAAGACACCTTCGTTATGTATTCTTATCTTTTATTTAGTAAATTATTTTTTTCTTTCCGCAAATTTGAGGGTGGTATATACATGTAGAGTCCATCTCGGTTGCATTGCGTCAAAGCCATAGCTTAGAGCGGAATGGTCCATGGCACCTTTAAGGTAGCGGGTTCGTTATCTCTAGGAGTAAGAACAGTCATCACTCTCTCGACCATTACCAATGTATATGCTGGAGGGAAATAGAGTGTTACCAACCTCCAGCCGTTCCAAAGGAATATAACCGCAGTGATGATGAAGGAACAGTTTACTCATTGGTTGCTCGGTTGTTGCGTTCTTGAATTTCTCCGACAGATCGAAGGTTCCATTACTTGTCCTATTCTCGAGAATTCTTTCTCTAAGAACGTCGCGCTAGCCGCAACAAAAACTCGATGTTCGGTAGGCGAGTAAAAGTAATGACCAAATATCCCTTTTGGATAACCAATAAAGTATGTCTTGACCGATCGTGGGCCGAGCTTATCGTCAGGTCTCCAATTGACATAAGCCTCGCAGCCCCAAACCCGAATAAAGGACAAGTTAGGGACCGTTCCCTTCCATAATTCATATGGAGTCTTGTCTACAGCTTTAGACGGACTTCGGTTAAGTATTAGAGCAGATGACAAAAGAGCATAACCCCACAATGAATCAGGTACAACCGTGTGACTCATCATGGATCGAACCATATCAAGTAATGTTCGATTTCTCCGTTCGGACACACCATTCAATTGGGGTGTTCCAGGTGGAGTTAACTGCAGTACTACACCACAGTCTTTAAGGTGTCGATCAAACTCCTTCGAAAGATATTCGCCACCACGATCCGAACGTAGTGCTTTAATCTTTCTATCTAGTTGGTTTTCAACCTTATTCTGGAATTCCTTGAACTTGTCAAAGGACTCACTTTTATGCTTCATTAAGTAGACATAACCATATCTACTCAAATCGTCCGTGAAAGTGATAAAATACCTATAGCCATCTCTAGCGTTGATTGACATAGGTTCACACACATCAGTATGTATGAGTCCTAATAGGTCAGCAGCGCGCATTCCAACACCTTTGAAAGAAATTCGAGTCATTTTGCCTATGAGACATGATTCACACGTGCCAAAAGATTCATAGTCAAATGGGTAGATAGTCCCATTATCAATGAGCTTCTTCACGCGTTTTTCATTTATGTGTCCCATACGACAATGCCATAAATAGGTTTGATCTTTGTCACCAACCTTTGCTTATTTACTACTCACATGCAATATATCTGTGGTTTGATCTAAAACATAAATCTCATTCATGGAAACTGCTTTACCATAAATCATTTCGTTTAAAGAGAAAATACAGCTATTATCCTTTATTACAAACGAAAAGCCGTCCTTATCAAGTACGGAAACCGAAATAATGTTTTTAGATAAACTGGGTACATAGTAACAGTTATTCAGAAATTACTCAAATCCACTCGGGAGTTGGATTACATATGTTCCCACTGAAACGGCAGCTACTCTTGCTCCATTCCCTACTCGCAGGTCCACATCACCCCTTGCGAGAGTTGTGATGTTTCTTAGGCCCTGCAAATGATTGCACAGATAAGAACCACAACCAGTATCTAGTACCCAAGTTCCGAAACTTGCATGGTTGATCTCAATCATATGAATAAAAGAAGAAGACATACCAACAAGAGAGACGCGGCCTGCTTTTATGTCCTCACGGTACACGAGGCAGTTCCTCCTCCAATGCCCAAACTTGTGGCAGTGGTGGCACTCCACGTTACCTTCATCGCTCTTTGTCTTGCCTTGTGAGCTACCGCTAGACTCACCAGGCCCACTCTTGCCTTGCCCTGGCTTTTTGAATTTCGGCTTCCCTACAGCTAGGTTTTCCTTAGCCTTGCCCATACCTTTGCCCTTGTTGCCAATCACGAGAACGTCCTGTTTCAGACTCCCACTCAATTTCAGATCACTCTCTGTCTGTACAAGGAGTGAGTGGAGCTGATGAAGACTCTTCTTCATATCATTCATATAGTAATTTGCCCTGAAAAGGTCAAAACCATCATGAAGTGAATGAAGAACGCGGTCTATGACGATCTTCTCATCGGTTTTGCAACCAAGTGCTTCTAGTTTCTCGACATTCTCAATCATGTCAAGAATGTGTGGGCTAACTGCTTGGCCCCTCTGGAGTTTCGCTTCAAAGAAGCGACAGGTATGCTCATAGCTAACGATCCTTGGAGCTTTCGAGAACTCGTTAGAGAGCGTGGTGAAAATCTAGTTTGCACCCTGGGCAATGAATCGCCTTTGCAAATTTGATTCCATTGAAAAGATGAGTACGTTCTTTATTGCACCCGCCTCCATTACGAAATCACTATAAGCAAGTGATTCATTTGCTCCTGCATTGGGGCATGGGTTTGGCGGTAGTGGCTCAGTCAAGTACTTGAGCTTACCGTCAGCAATAGCAGCATTCCGTAATGCAGCCTCCTAGTCCGCAAAGTTGGACCCGTTATTCTTCAGTCGCGTTGACTGATTCATAGTGTCCATGAACATCTTAAGCCAGGACTCACGTCCGAGCGTGGCACTTGGCATTGGGTCATCAGGATGGCCAGCCATTTGTTATAAGCAGTTTATATCTGAATATTTGACTGTGGAAAAAGAAAATAAGTATGATAAGTTTCATCGTTTTAAATTTGAGTCTAATGGAAAAAACTGTTTAATTCGATGACTCGTGCATTTATACAATTGACCTTCCTCAAGAATTATATAAATGATCCCAAGACTCAATTTCTGTAAATTGATAAGCCAACCTCTTGGCTAATTCTACTTTTAGAATTCATGGTCGATAAATTTCTGTAAATTCTATCTATAGTCCATCATAATCACGAGATATTACTCGTACTATAATGTTGAGATAAAATAGGTCAACACTCACTACTTACCCAACGTAGAAGGGGTCATATTATGACTTTCGACGAAGAAGGGGCTCATAGTAGTTTTCCCTATAAAGACTAGTCTCAATTTTAATTTATAGGGGAAGGTCCCATCATCTTAACTTCAATTCATTTTAAGTGAACGAATGTCTAGCAACTCGAGAATGATTTAACTAAGGTGATGACCCTAAAAGCGAGTGACATCTGTATGTCCATGATTAAAATATTCAACCTATATGAATCATTTTACATGCATTTTATTAGGTGGTTTGGTTTAGGCGGAATATGATGCAATTATATCTATCATGTGATGGAAAGTAAACGAGAATGAAAAACCGTAAAGGAAAAACATGTCCTAGTGTGGCCTATCCTACCAAAAAGCATAAATACAACTCGGAATCCAACAGATTGGACCCTCGAAGCTTGGCTTTATCACCCTTCTTGGTCCATGCAGCGGGAGTGAGCTCCAATCTCCATCTTTAGTCTTCTTTGAAATTACAATAAATAAAATTACATATAACCTATTTATTACAAACTAATTTCAAAACCCAAAACTAAAAATAATGGAGATTCGAGATTTCAAAATACAACCAAGACTATGTTACCATCATTACGGTAACACAATCTACTAAGGCCACACTAAGTTACAACTGATTGTAAAAATACGATAAAAATTCATTCAATCAATCCAAACACATTATAAAAGCACCAACTAAAATAAAACATTCAAGACATAATACAGTTATTACGATGTTTTATTATCCAAACCACCATTTAACATAGATTATAGTTATGTGGTAATTCTGTAATTACCCACATCAATTACAATCTCGATTCATTTTACTGATAAAATGAACTTCCCTAAACATTTCAAACTTCTTTAAAATGTAAGATATTAAGCATATGTGAACCGTTTCACATTAATTATACACAATCCGAATAATGTACAATTAAAGGCCAAAAACTGAACACGAAAAACAGAAATTTTTCATCAAAAAATTTTTCGGCAAAAATTTTTCAAGCAAAACGGTCCTTATCGACAAAATAGGGAAAAATTAATATCCTTTCAAATGATAAACTCATTCAACATCATTTTCATTTTCATTTTAATCTAATCTTTATTAAATTAAAACATCTACAAATCTATTCTATGTTATTTTAACAGATTAAAATAACAAAATAAATCTAAATGAAAACAAATACGAAAGGAAATACGATTCTTCCTAGTCGACAAACAGGGACCTCGATCAATTATAAACCTCACTCGATCGAGACACTAAAGTCCTCGATCGAGCAAGCATACCATTCGATCGACCAAAGCAATAGTGAAATCTGCTCGATCGAGCAAAACATAAGTGCTCGATCGAGCAAAAACAGAGGAAACTGCTTCGATCGAGCAAAAACAGCAACTTGATCGAACAAAACCATTGAGAAAACTGCTCGATCGAGCAAATAAAGCCCTCGATCGTAACAAAAACTCACAAAAACAACTCGATCGAGACAATAAAGTCCTCGATCGAGTCAAACACACAGCGGCATAAACAGTTTCGGTTTATGAAATCAAATTAAAACAATTTCGTGGCCTATGCTCTGATACCACTTGTGGGAAATCGGTATTACCACAAAAAAATTTTTATAGGATTATAACGAAAAGTAATAATTTGATTATCGAGTCATAAACGAAAACAATGATAATAGTAGAGATTTAGAAATCAACCTCCGGTCCTAGCAATTTGGCGTAAAGAACAGAGATATCAAAGTAGATATCCTCCTAATCGTTGCACCCAAGATGCTCCGAGAAATACCCTTTTCTTTTGCTAGAAAGTAAACCTTTTACAGGATCTCACTGTTGAGAAGAAGGTTTTTTGAGTTTTGTCAAAAGTTACAGTTAACTTTTGTCTGTTGTGTGATGTTCAAATGAGATGGAGGCAGTGTGAGAGAATGAGAGCAATAAGGTTAGAAAATCATCCTGCTCCCCTCTGCAACTCACGGCACATATAGGGTTTAATATGAGGGGATTTTTGTCTCCTCAAACTAACTACCCATTAACTAAAAACCGAGTGTATCTGGATACATTCGTTTTTGTTTATTTTAGCTTCCAATATAATGTAATATACTATAATCGTCGTATTTACATGGACCGACATTATAATCCATCATTAATTATAAATATCCGTAGATTTATAATTTGCCAATTAATTATAACGGTTTATGATTAATTAGCTTACATTATATACTATAATTAAATATAACTTTTTATATTCAATTTTACGAATTACAGTTAATTCGTCTCAGCTAACTTTCGTCTCATCATCATATTGACTAACCTTTTAGTCATATAATAGGGTATCAATATGATTATTTTCTCAAATAATCACATCTCTCAAACACATCCTATAGGTGTGACTTTTAGGGACCAGTTGATCACCGCCATCTGTATGACAATAACGTCAAACTTATCTAGCAAGCCAACTGTTATTGATAAACGTTAATCAACTGATTATTATATAAAGTATACCCTGTGAACCTACAGAGATTTATTTATGTTATTGCACTAACTGGAGGATACTAGCTCCAACAATTTTATTGTCATTTGTTAGTTTATTATTGTAGTTAGGTAGCTTTTCAATATTGTTATTTTAATTATCGTTCTTAGTTAGATTTAATTATCGTCACCTTTCTTTTCGTCAATTAGATTAGATTTATTTTTATTGCAATTTCCATACTCGTCATTTAAATATCGTCATTACATACTTGTCATTTTATTTCATGTTAATAGTTTAGACAATCACCCCAAATGAATCGGACTTAAATGAAAATCACCCCATAAAAATTCATAGTTAAGACGTACTCCCTGAGGATCGATCCCTACTTCCCTAATTACATTCCTTATGTTGTTAGCCTAAGTGTGGGTAATTGTTTTTGTATCGGGACTGCGACATAACCCGGTAAGTTCCATGAAGAGGCAAGGGACCAAGGAGTTAGTTTCCGATTTTGTAATCATCTTGTTAATAAGATTAGCTAGGTGGGCATACTAGGATTTATTAATTGTTAATTGCTTGTTTATGTTTTCCGTTCATGCCTAAATCGCCAATATGCATTTTTAATTATCGATTGTCAATTCAATGTTATTTAAAATTCGCCTACTTAGTTAACTTATAGGGAACTAATAACTAAATTGGAAAGACCTCTCACATAACTTAAAATAAATTTATATTTAGCCTTACCAATTAAAGCACCTATGAATCCCGTGTTCATTAGGACATACACAACATGGACCTTTTTACCTCGGGTAAGTAGGGTGATGCGATCACATGCCTAAATTGGGTTGGTCTCAACGGGATAAGCGTTATCTCGGGAATAGGAGACGGGTTTAGATGAAATCCGTCGATCGAGAATTCTAGGAGTAGAATTAGTCGAAGTGTTGACTTACCGTCTATTACATAAAAAAAGTGGCATAACATGTTCATTTTTATCAAAAATGCGGGTCTCAGAATCACTTATATAATTTCGTGAGGGGATTATATTAGTGACTTGTTTAAAATGGTTTTTACAAGTAAAAATTGTTAAAAACATTGAATGTTAATATTTCCTAATTTTGTTGTAGTAATTCAATTCGCAAATGGCAAACAATAATAACAATACCGTTCAACTTGGCAAAGACTCATGGCTAAGGTCCGTAATGGACAAATGCATCTTAAAAGACAATGGATCTAATTTCGACGAGTGGGAGCAAACGATTAAGAGCGCGGCGTTATCCGATAACGTCTTACGCTACTTGACTGAAACCCCTCCCAATGAACCCGGCCCAAGGGCCACTAATGCGGCCATAGCCGCTTATGAGGAGTACTTGAAAGTAGCTATGACGTCAAGATGGTCTTGATATGTTCAATGTCCTCAAGTCTCAAGCAACAATACATGACCCTAGGAGCATATGAGATATTCTCAAGGGTGACTTTGTCATTTTCTCAATCACCCGACATACGCCAATACAATGCTATGACATGGCTTTTTGAAGCCACGGTATACAAGGGCCAAAAGGTTGGCCCACACGTGCTCAAGATGGTTGAGCATGTGGACACCCTAGAGCGTCAAGGGGTTAATATTCCAAAGAAGCTAGCGGTTGGCCGCATCCTACACTCACTTCCTCCCAGGTTCGCTTAAACTAGGGCGAACTATAAGATGCATGGCATGAAGAAGAGCTTTCATGAGCTCCATGCCCTCCTTGCCCTATTCGAAAGGGATATGGAGGCTAGTGGGATTGAGAAAAGGGATTTTTTGTCAATGAAGTTAAAGAACTTAAGCCTTGGGGTTCAAAAGGGAAAGGGCAAAGCTAAGGCCCAACTTAAGAAGCATGGGAAAGGAAAGGGAAAAGCTATAGTGTATAGCAATGCCCAGGCTAAGGGCAAGAAGCATGCCGACGCCGAATGCTTTTATTGTAAAGGCAAGGGACATTGGAAACGCAATTGTGCCAAGTATTTGAAGGATAAGAAGGACGGATGTGTGACACCGTCAGGTATAATCCTCTGTTCTCTCTATATGATAGATATTAACTATGCTTTCACTTCTACTTGGGTATTTGATACCGGATGTGGTTCTCACCTTTATAATCATTTGCAGGGGTTGAAGGACGTGCGAGCACTAACAAAGGGTGATGTGGACCTACAAATGGGGAATGGAGCAAGAGTAGCTGCTGTCTCCGTAAGAACTTATGTACTCACCTTAGCTAGTGGTCTTGAATTGTATCTAAATAATTGTTATTTTGTACCCTCCTTGACCAAGAACATTATCTCCAATTTCGTGCTTGACACGGAGGGTTTTACTTTTGTAATCAAGAACAATAGTTATTCATTTTCTTTTAATGATGTGTTTTATGGTAAAGCCATCTCTATTGGAGGTATTTATGTTCTAGATAATGTTATGGAAGTTTATCATGTAGAGAGTAAAAAGCTCAAATTAGGTGAACCTATTAGAATAAAATAGTGAAAATGTGGGACATCATTTGATTTGGAAGATTAAAACGTCACGTCACTAAGGCAAAAGTCAAAGTAGCCAACGCGCCGATCGTGATCACGACTCGAAGGCTCCGCGGGTCGTTTAGGGTCCCTTAGACCTGCATTCATTTCGCTCGCTCTTTCGAACTTAGGTTTTGCCTGCCCATTCGTTTCCTCTGCTTAAAATCAATCATACCTTTGGCATTGTCGTTTAGGTCATATAAAAGAACGACGCATAAAGAAACTTTTTTCAACAAAACTTCTCAAACAATTTGATTACGAATCTTATGGTGTATTCGAATCTTGCCTTTTGGGCAAGATGACTGATTGGGCCTGTCGCAAACCCTGGTCAAAGATAATTACCCAGACTAGGCTAAAAACAAATTAATGTAATTAGGGAAGTAGGGGTCGATCCTCAGGGAGATGGTGTTTCCTATAGCATGTGAAATGTCTTGCAAATAAATCTTATCTAACGAGTATCTGGGTTTTGGGGTTTTGGATTCTAAATTAATAAAAAGCATAAACAAAATAAAAATAAATCAAAATAAAAGCAATGAAATGGATAATGATTTAACAATGATAGAAAGAATCTAGGTAAGTAGGTTCACACATGTAGGTTAACATATTGATGAAATTGGATTTGGAATAATGCAAATAATTCATTGTGAGTTCGTAAGAATGTTGTGTTCATTACAATCATAGACCAGATGGTCTAGCAGACTTTTAGGCGATTTACTAGGTCTGATCTACCATGTCATGCTTTGTCTATTCAATTCACGTATTTCTACCTTGGAAAAGAATTCCATTTTAGTCAATGATTTTGGCCAGAAATCGTTAACTATCGTTACAATCCAAACATGCATAGACACAACATTTTAAAGGCACAATTTCTTTATTTAATTTTCATCTTTTAATTAACCTTACATGGCTACCCTACACCCTATAAAAGTGACTACTCACTCATAATAGTATTTAGATCTAGATTGATTTTAACAATTAAAACTAGGCTAGACATGTTTATTGATTTTTGATATTATAAGATGATAATAACAAGTCTAAATCAACGATCTAATGAAATAAAATGATTACAACGGTATTTAAATTGAATCTAAGACAACATGTAAAGAAAACAATGATCAAATAAAAAACATAAAGAAGTTAAACAAAAGATAAAACAGAAATACCTACATGACGATCAAATAGCGATAATGATGAAATATAAATATCCAAATAGAAATTTCCTTGCATATCTTTGACGATCCATGTATTACAATACTTGAATAATATAAAAGAACTAAGAACCAGAAGTCTTTATTATTTCTAAACTAGAAAAATAGGCATAAGAGAAGATGGAGATCTAGACATAAAAGGAGAAATGTAAAAGACGATTTTTAAGGGAAAATGGAGGCTAGGATTTCTAAGACTAATCTAGGGTTATGTAAAGAGAGAATTGAGTAGAGGTGTGTGCTGAAACACTCCTTATATAGGCTAGGTTTCGTGGGGAAGGGGTCATGCATTCATCACATAGGACAAAAAGGAGGAAGTCGAAGCATTTGCTCGGATCAGGAGACATACCCGATCGGGTTTACCACTTACCCGGTCGGGTATGTGATGTTCTTCACTCTTTGACTTTCGTTTCATCTCCCTTGGTGAATAACTTGACTATCATTGACCCCATTGACCTTTTGAGTCGGGTTTATTGATAGGGTTTGATGTAAAATGATGATTTCTTCGCCTAACTGATCGATCTTCTGACAACTGGGAAATCGTCTTTGCTTCTTCTTTCTTTTGAATTAGTGAACCTTCTTGGAGTGCCTTTGACTTGGTCAAGCTCGCTTCTCAAATCGTCGGGTTCTAGGCAAATGCTCGGAAATATAGGAAAAAGGCGTAGAAACGTCACTTTCCCTACAAAACAGATTAAAACATGGAACTCGCCTAGAAGACGATATTAGCTCACAAAATGGCTTAACAAAGCACAAATGACATACAAAACCGAGCTAAATTGGGGATTAAAATCATACAAATATTCACTTATCAAACTACCCCAAGCTAAACCCTTGCTTGTCCTCAAGCAAGCACAACAAACATAACTAGGACAAGGGTTGCGAGCATTGGCTACTACACCATCAAGAAACAAATCTCAACATAAAGCTTTTGGAAACATAATGAATCATAACCCAAAAACTACGTGGGCAAGAATGATACATAAACATGGCTGAGATTTACATAACGGCGTAGCACAAAGAATTTTCGGCTCTTGCATGATATTTTGACAGGTGGACGCTCACGGCACACTCGAACACTCATTGTATGTAAAAGGTGATTTCTTTATATGTAATGTTATTGAGACACTCACCTATCTACGACTCATGAAAATGTGTCCGCAGTCTAATATGGTAAACAATTCAAATTACAAGTCAAAGATCACAATGCACGCAGAAAAGAAGCCGGAAGAATAGGAAGAAGGCTTTGGGAAATGGGTGAAAGGTGGACAAACAGTTATGGTTACTGTGAAGTTTTAAACGAGCTAGCAACTAACCAATGATAAATAGTTACTCAATCCAAACTTTCGATCAATTTCCTAGAAGACGGATAACGAAGCCAAAAGCAACAAATTGGCTTATTACACACGAAACACAAGGGTAAACTCCTTCTGAATATTGACTTGACATTTCTTAGAACTGTGACACCCTCAAATTTGCGGAAAGAAAAAAATTTATTTAAATACATAAAAGATAATACTAAAACATAAAGAAGGTGTCATAAAATAAAAGGTCATTACAAAACGGAAATAAAATAGTGTACAATAATATACAAACTATGAACCGATATAGGTCCAAGGTAAAATACTTCGCTCGCTAGCTCGTCCATGTACCCCAAATATGCAACCCCACCTGTTCGACCGCATTAAATATAAACACGGAAGCCACAGTCAGTGGGGAGTAACTCCGAGTTCTCCCAGCCACGAAATGTCGAGTTTAATTAAACATGAATAACATAAAAGCAAGGTATATAGAAAATACAAAACCTTAACATATATGATATGCTTTTCATGTTATGAAACAATTAACTAACATATAACCTATCATATGAAAGCTATCATGTGAATCCGATAATAAAATATAACACGAGGTAGGGAAGCTGGTATGCTGGCTCAGCGGGTACCATGTAACATGGCCCTGATACACTCAAACCCTAATCAACACGTAATCATGTGAATCAGTTAACAATCGGTAATCCAAACTCTATCAATCATAGCCGGCTTGCATCTCACCTTCTAGAACTCATAGAATCATACAAACATGAAAGACCAATACGTCTACAAACAGGCATAAGTTCCTAGTGCAGTCAATAGTCGACTTCTGTAACTCGAGGCTATACCACAAGGTAGGAAAACATCCTAGTCCTAGACTGATCAGACCTAGCGACAACAGCTATTCCGTTCCCCGTCCCATGACATAACCGTCTATGGGAAACTCTACTAGGCGACCCCCTAAGCAGAGATGGCTAGTACTTAAGCTGGCTCCAGTCCCAAAATGGATAAGGCAGCCATGCCCCGACTTGGATATAAACCCACCAAGCCGAGACACAAAAGCTATCAAGCGGCGAACTATATACTCGTTAAAGACAGTACGGGCCTATCAATGTCATGGTCCAAGCTACTCATTTAGAATTAGAATGGTCAAGACGACATATACTCATAATTCTCTATGGGTACTTAGTCAACACGACATATATCATACAATCAAACAGTCACGGGAAGAACTTCCTATCATGTGACTAATTGCATATAAATCATAATCAAATATCATATCGCCTCATATCTACTAAGGCTAATTCAATAATTAAATACAACCTTACTAGAAGACAAATCCCCGACCCGAGTCCCGCGACGGGTCATCAGTCAAATCGGGGCTGACTAGATCTTAGTTTGACCAAACCCGTTGGATCAAACCGGCTAGAAGCAGAGTCTTTATCACATAGACATAAAATCAACATATTCATTTCATGTTATTTTATTACTACTTCTAACATGTGAATTATCATATTATACCCCAAAACCCGTTTGACTAAAAGAAGATTAAATTAAACTACGGTCTCGTCTTATAATTTCTAACATGTGAGAAATAATAATTTAATGAAAAACCTTTTTAATTAAATATTTTACTTATTAATATTTCTCGCTTGCTAATTATTACAAAACGCGATAAAAATGACGATAACTCAAAACCGTCACAAGTCCCAAAGTGGGA
>JAIUZE010012754.1:0-10363 GCA_022085475.1 Heliosperma pusillum | reverse complement strand
GATAATCTTAGCGATTGCCACTTTTCATGACTATGAGATTTGGCAGATGGATGTGAAAACCGCCTTCTTAAACGGTTATTTGGAGGAGGAGTTGTACATGGTACAACCCGAAGGTTTCATTGATCCTAAAAATCCTAAGAAAGTATGCAAGCTTAAGCGTTCCCTCTATGGACTTAAGCAGGCTTCTCGGAGTTGGAATCATCGTTTCGACCAGGTGATAAAAGAGAATGGATTTACTCGATCGGTCGAGGAACCATGCTTATATATCAAGTCGAGTGGGAGCAAGATTTTCTTCCTAATATTGTATGTCGATGACATACTCTTGATTGGGAATGACATACCTCTCTTAACTTCGGTAAAAGTTTGGTTAAAGAACCATTTCCAGATGAAAGATCTTGGCAAGGCACAAAGAATTTTGGGGATCCGTATCTACAGAGATAGATCACGACGGATGTTATCCCTCAGTCAGGAGTCTTATATAGATAAGATTCTTGAGAGGTTCAGCATGACCAACTCCAAGAAGGGGAACCTTCCAATGGTCTCTGGGATGCTGTGTAGTAAAGCTCAGGCACCAAAGACATCGGAAGAGGTCGAGCGCATGAGTCGGATTCCTTATGCATCAGCTATAGGATCGATCATGTATGCCATGGTATGGACACGTCCAGACGTGGCATATGCATTGAGTATGACAAGTCGATACCAAGGCAATCCAGGTTAGGGGGCTAACGAGCCGAGCCGAGCCCGAGCTTGGCCTTGCTCGGCTTGTGCTCGAAAACTAAAACTCGAGCTCGAGCCGATCTCGAGCTTACCCGAGCTTGAGAAAAATGTGCTCGTTAAAAAGCTTGCGAGCTTTAACGCGAGCTCGAGCCAAACTCGAGCTCAAATCGAGCCTATATATTTGTTGATTTTCTGATTTTTTTTCTTCTTCCGATACTTTCAATAACAATGCGCAAAGTTTATATGTAAAAATATTTGGCAAAAAAATGAGACATTTGATATATGTAATACAGATGTATAACCGTGATAAAATATTTTTATAAAATAAGCAATATCTTATATAATTACACATGTTCGAGCTGCTCGCGAGCTTTTCGAGCCGAGCCAGTGTTTGCTCGGCTTGACTCGTTAAGCTCTCGAGCCGAGTTCGAGCCCGAGTCGAGCCCGCACGAGCCGAGCTTTGACCGAGCTTTGACCGAGCCGATCTCGAGCTGCTCGCGAGCTGTCTCGTCTCATTATCACCCCTAATCTAGGTGAAACACACTGGATGGCTGTTAAGAATATCCTTAAGTACCTACGGAGGACTAAGGATTGGGTATTGACTTATGGAGGTGACACTGAGCTATGCGCAATCGGTTACGCAGATGCTAGCTTCCAAACGGATTGAGATGACTCGAAATCTCAGTCTGGATTCGTTTTTACTCTTAATGGCGCTGCGGTCAGCTGGAAAAGCTCCAAACAAACTGTTATAGCAGATTCTACGACTGAGTCCGAGTACTATGCTGCTTCAGAGGCTGCGAAGGAAGCTATATGGATGCGTCAATTCTTACAAGGACTAACTGTAGTTCCTAGTTCGGATGACCCGATCACCATCTATTGTGATAATAGTGGTGCCATCTTCCAGGCTAAGGAGCCCAAGTCCAGCAACAAGTCTAGGCATGTACAACGGAAGGCTCACATGATCCGAGATTACGTGGAGCAAAGGGAAATAGTGATAGACAAGATTGCTACGGATGATAACGTCGCAGATCCTCTCACTAAACCATTGAGATATGATAAACATGAAGGGCACGTTATTTCCATGGTGAATCAAACGTGTTCCTGAGTTGTATTAGTTGTTTTATATGGATTAGACACCTGTATCTTTTTCATAAAAACTATCTATAAAATCATCGTTTTGTTTTATATTTTGTTTTTCATGTGGGTTGTACTGACAACATTGAACACCACAAAGTGAACTGAATTACATTATATTTGTTTTGGTCCGTAATAATCCTCCTTATGAGCTGATAACTCTGGCAATTATTCTGTGCAGTCGATTGATGGTGGGTTCAACGAGCCATAAGTCAAACAGTTGACTGATCGATCACATATGCGAGTTATAATGATACCTCGCAGGACAATTTTGTGACAACGTTATGGAGTCCTAAATGTTTCGGAACATTCGGTGCCAGGTCGTGTAGGACGTCCATAGTGTTCCTAGAGTCGATTCTTTTGACTATCGACTGTCTCTTGAGATAAAGGCAGTTTTTGGGTGACTTTGGTTTCTTTCTCATGGTCGACCGTAACATGAGGCTAAGTAGATTTTCACTGGGTCATTTCATACTACGCTTGTATCTGCAAGATTCGAGTTGAAGAAAATATCCCACCTTTATCAGGATATGCTATTTCTCAGGGCCACTCGAGGAGCTGTAACTGAAATGCATGGTCATGCTCGAATATAGATTCGTTTATCAGTTAAGTTACTCTCTAGTCGGGGAAACCACTCTTGATACTGATCACTTGTAAACTACGACCTTTGTGAATACGGACTTTGCAAATTGGTTTACATTGAGTGGGAGAAATTTATTATGGATATGAGAATCGGTTATCGCACATACACTTGTACGGACAAGTGGGAGATTGTTGGAGCCAGTGTCCTCCACAATTAGTGCAATAACATAACTAAATCTCTGTAGGTTCACAGGGTATACTTTGTATTGTAATCAGTTGATTAACGTTTATCGATAACGGTTGGCTTGCTAGATAAGTTTGACGTTATCGTCATACAGATGGCGGTGATCAACTGGTCCCTAAAAGTCACACCTATAGGATGTGTTTGAGAGATGTGATTATTTGAGAAAATAATCATATTGATGCCCTATTAGATGACTAAAAGGTTAGTCAGTGTATTTGACTAAAAGGTTAGTCAATGTGATGAGACGATTATTTAATAACGATTAAATAAAGTTAGCTGAGACGAATTAACTGTAATTCGTAAATTGAATATAAAATGTTATATTTAATTGTTGTATATAATGTAAGCTAATTAAACATAAACCGTTATAATTAATTGGCAAATTATAAATATACGGATATTTATAATTAATGATGTATTATAATGTCGGTCCATGTAAAATGACGATTATAATATATAACATTATATTGGAAGCTAAAATGACCAAAAACAAAGTGTCCAGATACACTCGGGTTTTTCCGGTCAATGGGTAGTTATTTGAGGAGACTAAATCTCCTCATATAAACCTAATGAGCCGTGAGAATTGATGAGGGAAGAGAAAATTCAGATTTTATTTTTCTAACCTAATTCATTCTCACAGTGTGCCTCCATCAAAACATCACACAAAGAAAAAGTTAACAGTAACTCTTTCACAAAGCACAAAACAAAAGGTTAACAGTAACTTTTGAAAACTTCTAGCAATACAAGGGCATTTCTCATACAGTCTTGGGTGCAACGATTAGGAGGATATCTACTTTGATATCTCTGTTCTTTACGCCAATTGCTAGGACCGGAGGTTGATTTCTAAATCTCTATTCCTTTTGTTGTTTTCGTTTATGACTAGAATTATCAAGTTATTACTATTTCGTTATAATCCTATAATAATTGTATTGTGGTAATACCGATTTCCCACACATCTTGCCAACACATAAGTTTTTCATCTTACTAAAATATGATTATAATACATTATTATTAGGGTAAATTGATTATTACACCCTTATATAATCCATTTTTTGATACTTACTCCCTTATATAAATATATTTGAAACTTACTCCCACCAAATACATCTCTGATCAAAAATTTCTCCCATTTTAAGTTTCCGGTAAAAAAAAAAGAGAATATTCCGTCAAAATTTGGAAATATGCTCTAATAATTGTATTTTATGACCATTTTACCCTTTGCCTTGCCAAAAGACCTATTTACTTCCATTACAACCCAAACTTGTTCAATTCCATTCTTAATTCAATTTAGCTCAGTCACATCTCTCTCTATCTCAATCTCTCTCACTCCACTTCTTATCTTTAACAATCCAGCGATTCTATTGAAAGGTATGTTTTATCTTTATTTATATGTCTCCTAATCCCTTAAATTATTCAGTTTGTTCAAATTTTTTAGCTTATAAACCCAGATTTAGTTAGGGTTTATTGTTGAATTTTGTAGTGCAATGTCAAGCTTCTACTGTAGTTGTGAGGAACCACAAAAGTGTTTTTGTGGCATCCCTATTGCTATAATGAAGTCTTGGACATATAAAAAACCTGGGAGAAGGTTTGAGGCTTGCAAGTTTTACAACCCAAACAATGGATTTCGTGGTTATAAATTCTTTCGATGGTATGACAAACCACAAACAGAATGGCAGCGAGATACTATAAATGAGCTGAAGTTGGAGAATAAGCATCTCAAGTGTGATGTCCATCATCTTCACCTGGCTCTTTCCTCCTCTTCTTTGATTTAGGCCTTCCTGGCATTACTATTTCAGCAGGTGGTAACGGTTCAGGAAGTCTTGTCTTCTCCCATAGCTTATACCCACGTAGCGGTAGATTATAGACTAATGGAGATTGTAGAGGTAGATTAATAGTGCGTTTATTTAGGAGAGTGGGAGACAATGAGAATTGTGTTTCATAAGATTAGGTGTTTGTATTTAGGAGGGAGAGAGACATTGAGGTAAATTTGTTTTAGAAAGTGTTTTATCATACATAAGTCAGGTAACATAAGTCAGGGGCATATTCGTCACATTCTCTTTTTTTTGACCGGAAACTTAAAATGGGAGCAATTTTTGATCAGAGATGTATTTGGTGGGAGTAAGTTTCAAATATATTTATATAAGGGAGTTGTATCAAAAAACGGATTATATAAGGGAGTAATAATCAATTTACCCTTATTATAATAATGATAAATATATAATGTCAAAATACGAAAAGTGTTACACGAACTATAATGTATAATATGTTCTTGACATATTTTTATCATACATTGTTTTATTATTATTATTATTATTATTATTATTATTATTATTTAAAACCGCAATTTTTATTAAGATCAACAACAAGTTTACAAGAAATTAGTGGGCATCCGAGATACTAACTGGGCTCCCACTCTCTAAGCAATAGAAAGCTAAGTCTAGTAAAAATGTAAGCGGCAGCTAGAGCTCCGGCATCCTGAGACACACAGAATGTCTGAATCCGTTTGAGCAAGGCAACAACATCCACATCTATCTCCCCCACGAATCCGTGTACTTCGCACACATACTGTAATACTCCGTACTTTGTGAGTACCTCGTACTCGCTCGAGTAGGTATCACTCAACCGAGTGGGCTGTGTACTCGGCCGATGAGGGTTTACTCGGCCGAGTGAAGTCGGTGTGTCAGTCAGGCAGCTTCTGCCTAGTTGGTGATATGTCTATTTTTTATACGGTTTTACTCCCTAATTTAGCTCGATTTTACATGATTATTATACTTTGTTTAGTATATTTGTGAGTTAATTACGTGTTTGAGTTGCATTGCTCGTTTTTGCTACATTTTGTAGGAATCTAAACATTTAGAGGCTTTTTCCTAGCACATTAGCAAGTACCAAAGTACACCAAGCTAATGAAAGCAAGATGGACCATGGAAGGATAGTATGGAGAATGACAAGTCCAAGCATAAAGATTTGTGAAATGGATTGATAAACAAATGAGAAACCAAAAATGAAGCCCAAATTAAGGAGTCCACAACTCAACATATGGGTGCTCATGGGATGCCAAGACTATGCAATTAACCGGAGAATTAAGAAGCTTAAAGGCTAGCATAGGATTCCTCAAGCATTTAATTGAGTAATTAAGCCATTATAGCCGGGTTAGTGGAACCCCGATCGGGGTTCCCATTCCCCGATCGGGGTTTGGGCTCTATGAATGCATACGTTTCAAGTCCCTCTCCCTATATAAAGGAGAGAGACTTCGACACTTAGAGGCATCCTTTTCATATCTTTTCCACCATATTTTACACTATCTTCACACATATTTCTCCCTTTCATTTCCCTTAGTTTAAGCACACAAGTTTCTCTTAGTTTCATATTTAGTTAAACATTTGGTTATAACTTTGTTCAAACACTTGGTTACATTTCAAGTTGTAATTCAATCTTTCCATTCAAGCATTTGGGTTATTTGTTCTTCATTTCCGAGTTATACTTCTCGATTGCGGTAATTCTAATTCTAGTTTTATGTTAGTATTCACTTCCGCCATTTACCTTACAAGTCATTTAGTTAATCATATTGATAAATTGTTTCTATCACATGCTTGTACTGTTTTGTTAATCTTTGTTATTTGGCCAATCACATTGATTAAATTTGTTAATTCATTCTATAAGTCGAGAGGCACGGAATCATATTAGACTAAGCATGTGTAGTAGGACGACTCTAGTCATAACGAAAGTTCTCTAGGACTCGACCTAAGGTTGACACTAATATCAAGAAATGTGTGTCTTTAGCCTAAACAATTAACAATATTAAGAATTCCTATGTTTAACATGAGCATTTACGTATTTGCATGAGTGACCCGACTCCCCTAGACTCTTTTAATATTATTTAATTTACATCATTTTTAGCTAAACATCAAAACTAAACCAACCATTAAACCGACTTTGATAGTAGTCTTTCCATAGCATTTCATAGCGAAATTCCCGTCTCCTTGTGTTCGACCCCTCGTACTACATTAATTTGAGTCTAGGGAAATTTATCTTTGATTAGGTGTGCGACATAGCCTATCAAATTTTGGCGCCATTGCCGGGGAGACGGTTTTATTTCGTTTTTGATTTGTAGACTTCTATCATTTTTTCTCTTGTCTTTAGGAACATTTGTTCCTTGAGACCGTACTTACAATTTCCTTAAAGATTGTTGCCTTATTCCCAGGTCTTCTCGTGAGGAAGAATTACTTTCACCGGATTCTGAACCCGAGAAAACCTTTCGTAGAAGACGACGCTTTTGGAAAGAAGTAAAAGAAGCCGCTTCTCCAGTGCAAGTTGAAAGTGCCAGAAAGTCTTACCTTAGACGATCTGGAAAATCTTGAAAAGGAGAAGGTTTCTAGTTCATCATCATCACCACCACCCTCACCAACTAAGAAGATGGTGAAATTTTCCGATCATTCCAAGCCCACCGCGCCTATGCTTCCGGCCGGTATCACCACCACTCAAATTACCGCCCCGGAATTCGAGATCAAACCAGCTTTCATTACCCTTGTGGAGAGGAAACAATTTGGGGGAAGTCCTTTGGAGGATCCCAATTTGCATGTGCAAGACTTTTGTGACTATTGCTCCATGATTCGCCAAACGGGTGTCACTCAAGGCCAAATTAGGGAAATACTTTTCCTTTTCTCTTTGAAGGGCAAGGCAAAACTTTGGATCAATAGCCTTGATCGTACCACCATGGGAGTGACAAATTGGGAGACATTGGTTCTTGCCTTTTATCAAAAGTTTTTTCCACCCGAAAAAACTCAAACTTTGAGGAGCCAAATCACGGGATTCCGTCAACAAGCTCTTGAGAGCTTATATGAAGCTTGGGAGAGGTACAAGGAGCTCCAAAGGCAATGCCCACACCATGGGTTGGATGCTTGGTTCCTTGCCATAACATTCTACAATGGGTGTTGTGCCGAATCCCGAAGAATTCTTGATTCCGCCAACAATGGGCGGTTTCAAGAAATTGACACGGATATTGCTCATGCCACAATTGAATCCATGGCGATCCATGATGCCCAATATGTCAATTCTCATAGTTCACCAATCCAAGGAGGAGAGGAAGTTTCCGACATTAGCATTTTGAAGAATCAAATCCTTTTGCTTCAAGAAAAGTTGGAGGCTCAACAAGCGGTTCATCAACTCAATGTCGTGTCTTCTACTAGCCAAATTGTTGTTTTCGAAAGTTGTGGAGGTGCGGGTCATTTCTCCAATGTATGTGAAGCTACTATGGAAGAGGTATGTGCTTTTCAAGCTTTTAAACAAAGTTCTTATCCACCGGGTACCTTTTCCAATACTTACAACCCAAACACAAAATTTCACCCCAACTTGTCTTATAAAAGCAACAATGTGCTCAATCCTCAACCCCAACAAAATTTTGTGCCTCAAGCTCAACAAAATGCCTATGTCCCACAACAAAGGTCACTTCCATTGGGCAATCCAAACAAACTACAACAAGACCACCACTAACAAAAATCGCAACCAAACCAAGTTCCACTACCCCAAACATGTCCAACAAAATAACCAAGATAGCGACAAACTTGAGTTCTGGTAGTGCAATTGGCACTAGACCATGATAAGCATTTAATTAGTCACGTTTTTCCCTCATTTTCGTCCCCATTTTGGTCCGTTTACACGGATTTGCGTGCCCTTGATTGCATTATGCTTCCCGTTTTCCCGTGCTATGAATATCGATCTTAATTTGTAGGAATTAAGGCGGAAATGAAGAAATCGGAGCAATAGGGTCTTGCATGAGTCGGGATTCGAAGATGAGATGAAGAAGTGAAGAATTGAGTCATCAGGTGGCCCAGGCCGGGCCCCAGACCGGCGGCCGGCCCACCGGCCCAGACCACTACTCCACTTAGAATGAAGAAAGAAAGAAAAGAGGAATTGGTCAGGTAGTGCAGGCCGGTCGACCGGCGGCCGGTCGACTACCCGGCCCGCGCCTACAACAGAAGCCACATGAGAGTGAAATGGTGCTCCAGGCCGGTGGGGGACCGGCGGCCGGTCGACCGGCCCAGACCCCCATTCTCCATACTTAGAAGAATTTTGAAGATTTTGAAGACGAAGTTTCTGAAGTTACTGATGTGCTCCAGGCCGGTCAGAGGCCCGGCGGCCGGTCGACCGGCCAGGAACGCAACATCGCAAAATCCGCTCCTCTTCTAATTTCTTTCTTAATTTTGGAGAGACCTATATATACCCTTCCTCATTATTTTGTAAGCAGTTTTTTACATTCCTCTTAGCACAAAACCCTAGATATTTGTAGCCTCTATTAAGTACTAATCATCCTCCTAATCTTTCCCTAATTAAGCTTAGTTTTTCATTTCAAGTTGCTAGATCTAGTCTTTCATTTCAGTTTTGGTTTTGTATTGAGGATTCTAAGGGTGAAGACATTCTCCCTCTTCTTTATATACAAGCTTGTTGGTATTAAAATTCTCATCTTTTCGTTATTTATGCAATTTAATTACATTTCTAGTTTATTGTTCATCTTTTGATTGTTATTATTATTCACCTCATAACATAATGTTTGTTGAACTCCTCCTTCCCTTTACTTGTTTGATTCCCCTTAGTATGTGTGAGTAGTTCTCCTCTAGGGTTTAGGGGGAGCCTAAGGGAGGATTATGTGGGGTATTAGGTTGGTTAATTAGTAAGTTTGTGGTAAATAATTTGGGTATTGCTCATATGAACACCAAGTGTTTGATGAAATGTGTAAACGAAAGTTACCCATTTTATCAAGCATGGTTTGATTATTTCTTAAGCGACGGTGGTAGAAATGATTAGACTAATGTTTATATGGGTGATTTGAGATAAATGCGATGACTTTGTTGATGATTATCGATTGTTGAGACATTAGCAATTGATTTTACTCGAATTACTTACCCATTTGCTAATTACCCGACTAGCCCATTAATCCCCCTAAGGTGAACCCTTCACCTTAGTCTTTCCCTTAATTGTTTTCATCTTTATTACTTAGCGATTACTTGTTTTTCCTTGTTTTTAGTTAATCTTCCAACCAATCTTTTATTAGGCTAGAATAGGATTCATGCAAACTTGTAGTTGACCCCCTCCATCCTTGTGGTTCGACCCCGACTTCCGCTATCGCATTAGTTGGGATTTACAAATTGTTTTGCTTGACCGGTACGCGACAAACCGTTCATCAAATGGCGCCGTTGCCGGGGATGGCGTAAGGAAACTCGTAGTTTGTTTTGTGTCTTAGATTTAGCCAAGTTACTTGTTGTTTTTGTTGGTTTTTAGTTGTTAGATTATTTGTAGAGTGCCTTGCATTATTGTCGTTCCCTAGTGTGCCCATAAACACACTAGGAGTCTAACTTGTTTTTGAGTTGCTTTGAGTGCATGCCTAGGGGTGAAGGGTTGTTCTTGAGCCATCCGGAGCCCGAAAGGTTATTTAGGACTCTCCGAGCTAACACTCTTGCTCGGGTTAGGAATTCAAGAAGAGTTAGCCATCAACAAGTCAATACTTCAATTGCTTCTACATCCACTCCAACAATCGATCTCCCACAAAACAACACCATTGAACCCATATTTGAAAACCCCTTCTACAATACACAACAAAATACACCACCAAATTCACCACCTACAATACCTCAACAACAAAATCAACCACAAATGACGACTTTACGTGACCGTAACCGTCCCAACCACGATGAT
>JAIUZE010012750.1:0-20250 GCA_022085475.1 Heliosperma pusillum | reverse complement strand
GGGTCGAGTATTTTATATTGTCGTCTTAAATTTGAAAATTAATCGGGTCAATGGTCGGGCCGTTATGTTAAAAGATCACTTTTGAACTTATGAATTATAATATTGGATTTGAGTAACTCGATACAAAAGATATTTGTAAAATATAAGAGTATAACACTATAAAAGTTAATGATTGTATAATTTCAATGAACACTTATGTTGTTCGACCTCGGTTATAAGTATATGAAATGAGTGCCTATCCAGTGTCGGATTCGCCTATATTATGGACAAAAAATAATGTTTTTGGTCTAAATTAATCAGTTGTTTATGTAGTTCATAGTTTTGAACATTTGACATATGAAGTATGGCAAAGAACTAAATGAATTACCTATGAAATAGATTTTATTTATTATCTTGACGGTGATCCTAGTATTTAATTTTGAATAAGCTCTATTAGAATGGTGTATTTGAGGTTTGGATTTTAAGATCATAATTAATAACCGTGGTCTGTTTGTATGGTCATAACTCATAACTCTTTCTTCCCTTTATTGTTTTCAATTGAGCCAAAACTAAACACTCTTTTTCTCACAAAGCGTTAATTTAAAATTTTCTACATATATCACTTGCAATATAATTATTAATAAGTTTAACTAGGAATATAGCGTACTAAATTTACAACTGACTATTTATTTTAAGATTACATTTTGTTTTGAAAAATAAAATGAGCGATAATTTTTTATATAAAGTATTAACAAAAAAAAAAAAACTATAAAGGAGATTTAGATTCTTAAAAAAGATTATTTGGCTATGAGTCAGGTCGAGTTTAATCGGGTTAAAACGAGTTACATACATGTCGGTTCAGTTCGGTTTGGGTCAGGTCGGGTTTGTGGGTGAATCGGGTTTCGGGTCGGGTCGGGTCGAGTCACAAGTCGGTTCGGGTCATATCATTTCAGGTTCTATCGGTTTATCGGTTAACCTTCGGGTCGGTTCAGGTCGGTTTCAGGTCAGCAAATTTACGGGTTCTATCATGTCGGTTATCGGATAAGTCAGGTCGATTCTTCGGGTCGGGTCACCTTTTGCCAGCTCTAAGGCCACGGTAATAAGAGCATTAGTGGCTCCAATGTTTCTCTTTAAATGCATTTCAAAATCGCCGATCTACATCATGTTAATGAACAGAATGGACTTTTCAATAATTGCGAAGTTAGTGAATATTTACTATAAACATAAAACAAATAAAGTTCTACCATACAAAATTGTATGTATGGTAAAGCAATGCCATTGCCGTAGAAATTTATAGACACAATTATTACTTATCAGTGCACTAGTTCATCAGGAACCTTGTGAGAAGAACGCCTTTAGCTGTAATTTGGATAGTGGCACCTAAAACCACTGGATCCAAAGTCTTCCTGAATTTTACGTAAGTACTTTCTTTTTTATATGTTCATGAATGGGCCACCGGGACTACTTTATAATAAAGATGAATGGTTAGCTTACCTTTAGCTGTAGTTCCGCAACACTAGTCTCGTCACCAGTAGGTCTTGCTTAAGACGGGTCGGATCTTGCAACGGGTATTTTGTGAGAGAAAATGGGTAGAGGGGACAAGGTGGGCACCCCCCATGTGCTCTCCACTCACCCTTGATGGGTATTTTGTGAGAGAATATGGTATCCGTCTTAAGCTTAAGCTTAAGACGGATACCTCAGTCTTAAATAAGAATTTGTGATCTCGTCACAGACTTCCAATAGCAGTGCCTGAAAGGAGTACAAAATAACACAATTAGAAAGATAAACGGAAAGGGCTGAAATTTATAATGGCTGACCATTAGCTGACATTTAATTAAGGGGTCACATAATACCGAGGGTCTAATTGTAATAGTGTCTTTCGCATGCACGTGTCATCTGTGTGCATGACTGAATCCCTATGAAAAAGGATACTTTTATTTAAATTTGAGCATGCTTGTGACTGGAGAAAGTTTGGATAACAAATACCTTTGGCAAAATCATAGCATTCCTGTCACTAGGAAATGAAAATTGGAAAAAGCAAACAAAACACGCCCTATTTACCTACTTAGTGATTTTCTTTACAGTAAAACGGCTTTGATATAACTACATGAAAATGACACAAATCAGTGACAAAAACATTCAAAGCCAGTCCAGACAAGCTACACAACAGTGACGTTGCTACACATATGACAGAAACTGCTTTGAAGACAGCCAGTTTACCTCGAATGCACTTGGGAAGGTAGCACGTTTCTCTGGGGGACTTTTCAATCCATTATCTAGTGAGGCTGTTTGAATAAGGTTATTTATGATTCAGTAAGTAGCATGAAAACGAAGAATATTTTCATTGACTAGTCGAAGATTTTATGAAGAAACGGTTAGATTTAATCCTTTATAAGACCATAACTTTATACTAAATTAATTGGTATACCGGAGTAGCGGAAGCGTACCTGATGAATCCATGGGAATAGGATAACTGGAGTAACCGGATTATAGCCTTCTAGCCGACACACTTGCCTTAGGGTTCTCTCTACTGATGGGATGTATTTGAGTTTAGGTTAAGTGTGCTGTCAGGGACCATAACCCTGCATATATATAGGTAAGGGATATAAACCCTATTACCATATAACAGCCGCCTTAGTCTAATACGCCCATCATGTATTAGTTAAAGCCCTAATGGGTATCTACACAATTAAGATATCCGGCCCATACTTTATAAGATGTAATTAATTTATGCCCGTATTATATTATATAGAAGGATCACTATATTGTGCCAACTTAAATGATAGCCAACAAATACATTCGGTATAATAGTGTGTCCACATAAATAGTATTGGACCCAATATATTCTTACAATCTCCCACTTGGGTCTAATACAGTTAATGTGTGACACCTGGAAAAATGTATTCATTTTGTAACCTTATGAGCTCAAAAAATGCTATCAATATTCTAACTGTCTTATGCAATTCGGTCCATCAACCATACCAACATAGGATCAAAGCGGCTTTTGCTACAGTTTATCGTAACAGGACCCTCAATAGTCACATATGTCAATATAACCAACGACATGAATCTAGTATAGCTGCGTAGCATGGAAACAACATCCAAATGTGATCCAAAATATGTATATTTCCAACTGGTCCACCTTAAACTTTATTGAGGTCCACAACATAAATGAGTGGCAGAGTACATAACTGAAAACTTTAAACTTTAAACTTTATTTGCATGCAACTTTAAACCAAATACCCTAATAAATAATGTCATACAAGCAATGGTATACACTACAAACTCCCACTGAAACTGAATATACTAAAGTGGTATAACACCCATACGAGCAGTGTGCTCTAGAAAAACTTTGGGCGGTATGCCCTTAGTAAGCGGATCCGCAACCATGGATTTTGTACCAATATGCTCTAAAGACAATTGACCACTGTGATAACCCTCGCGAATGCGGAAATAAAACATACAAGCATGTGATTTAATTTGCGGAAATACGGTATTTTAAAAACCTTTATACATGCAAGATAAAAAGATACGAGGATTGTCAAATATTACAAACCAAAGTACGAAATATACTACAACAAGAGACGTAGTCTCTCAAAAGGGTAACAATGTCAAAGTGATTAGCAACTAGCTAAAATAACGTCTAGAGGTGAATCTTTCAGGGACAACGCCCGCTAGCTCACACCCGAACCCAAAATATCATAAGCAAAAAGTCATCCAAATCAAGCAACCTGTTCATCCATGAAAAACATGAACGCCACAGTCAGTGGGGAGTAACTCCGGGTTCTCCCAGCCATATCACATTAAACGTACATAAAAAGAAATACAAAAGTAGAAGCATGCATATTTAGATATACATGTTAATTACGATAAGGATAGATAGACAGTTCAATATATAATGATAAGAGCATATGAAATACAAATCCGAATTCATCATGTTATACAAAGACTCGGGGAAGACACTCTTAGGCAATCGAATACGCTCACTAGGGCTTACATCTCACCGTTAGCGGTATAAGTTTGATAAGATTGAGACTCGACAAACAAACCATGCCAAGTCATTCAATGATCAATCATATAATCATTCATGTAATCATCCATCCAAACACACCGACACCATGACGACATCTCTCACGGTAAATGAAACGCACTAGCACCGTGTACATGGCAAGTATGATTAAAAGGCATCCACGGGGATAAGACATTTCCCTGAACGCATACACGATCAATTCATTTAGTATATGGGGACTAATGTACTCCCGGAGGACGGACGATAAGAATAAGGTCCTAGTCTTATCTGCCAGACTCCCGGCAATCGTCATTTTCCGTTCGACCATGCGATAACACATTCGGCATCCAAGACTCGAGTCAATCACGACGCCGAGTACCCCAAATATCGGTCGATTCGACTATTTTAAATTCACGAAAGAGGCGGGAAAAGAGCTCAAGCCTCATAACAAGAGGTCGCTAATGCAAATAAACACCCCTCGGCAACGTACACAACATTTGACGGCAGGGGGGGCGGGGCGATCAACGCAAAGCGTTCAACTCCCAACAACGTCATCGTATGCCCACTAACACATGCAATTAAGCAGTAGGATACCTCCCCGTTCCGACATTCCAGCCTTACGAACGTGGAGGTAGCCAAGAGAATGAGAGTACAAAGCACATAACAAAATAGTGCTCAAACCGTAACATTTGTAAAAACCGACTCAAAGTGGGACATACCAAAAACCGTCACAAAACATGCGATACAAGCGAATGGAATATCATATATTCGAAACATTAATATTATAAGTCATATCGTAAATTTATACGATAATGAACGATCGGAAATATTATAAATGAAATCGTAAACAAGAAATACAAGGACCTTCCAGCAGGTGCCAGCCGGTCAGGTGGACCGGCTGCCGGCCACCCGGCTGACGCCAAGTATCATATGAAAAACCAAGTGAAATATCAGTGTGTCCCAGCAGGTCCCCCGGCTGCCGGCTGGGACCAAAGGCATAAGAGAAAAACAAAGAGAAAGGTTGAGGTGTCTCAGCCGGTCGGCTGACCGGCTGCCGGTCGGCTGACCGGCTGCCGGTCGGCCGACTGAGATCAATATCATGCATAAAACTTCACGTAACAACAATAATATACAGCCACTGCCCCAGCCGGTGGGCTGACCGGCTGCCGGTCGGCCGGCTGGGGTCTATAATGCACGAAAATCACCAACATTCATCCATGTTCAATATTCAACCAACATCATCTCATATCATTAATCATCCATTCTCATATCAATTCTCAACAAACAACAAGTATCATCATCAATACGATTTCTAAGCTTACCAATCATATTCTAAATACGATTACTAACCTAGAAAACACATAAAACACGTAAATGATATCGAGTAATCCTTCACCGTTACCTTTATGCGTCTTCACTCCGCGTCAAGGTCCTCTTCAATCAAGAAGTAGTCTTTGTCGGGATCTTGAAGGTCACCACCTACAAATAGTTAATAAAAGATGAATATAATTCACCTTGAGAAAGACTGATAATTTGAAAAGCGAGAAAGACGATACTTTTATTATCAATACGGATAGAGGAAGATAAGAGGGGAAGAATAAGACGAATTTACGTGAATTTGAGCGAGAAATGAACGAGTTATGACGATTCTAAGCTTGGAAGAAATGGAAACTAGGTTTTTATGGGGTTTTCTTAGTGAGGAAGAAAGAGTTGAGTTGTGTGAGTGAATTAGGTTATGAGGGCGTATAAGTAGAGTAAGTGGAAAAAGTCAAGAAAAAGTCAAAGACGTCTTAAGACGGGATTCACTTGAAATCTCGCGTAAAATCCAAATACGAACTCGGAAATTCTAAATTCGACTCGGGAAATTTAATTTTAAACTCAAACTAAATTTCGCTGAAAAGTATCCGTAAAATATTTTTACTATAAAAATAGGGTACATTTGCGGGTGTTACAGCCACTCTGCACTCTTTCCTTCCTTCACAGCCCTGAACTTGACATCAATATGTTTTGACTTTGTCCAGCTCTTATTGTTGTTAGAGTACAACACCGCAGATTTATTGTCACACAACATACGGAGTGGCTTATCCATGCCATTCACAATGCGTAATCTCGTGACAAAATTCTTTAACCATAATGCCTGATTAGATGCCTCATAACAAGCTATGAATTTTGCTTCCATGGTGGAAGTAGTTGTAAGTGATTGCTTGACGCTTTTCCAAGACACAGCTCCTCCAGCCATTAGAAAAATATAACCCGATGTGGATTTCAAGCTGTCTTGGCATCCCGCAAAATCAGAGTCAGAATACCCAATGACCTCAAGCTGATCTGACCTCATGTAAGTGAGCATGTAATCTTTTGTTCTTCTGAGATATCGCATAACCCTCTTGACCGCTTTCCAGTGGTCAATCCCTGGATTGCTGAGATATCTGCCTAACATCCCAACTATGTATGCAATGTCAGGTCTTGTACAAACCTGTGCATACATCAGACTCCCTACTGCCGAGGCATAAGGGATATTTTCCATTTCTTTAGTTTCAAACTCATTCTTTGGGCATTGAGTGAGACTGAATTTATCTCGTTTAGCAACAGGGGTATCTATTGGTCTGCTGCACTGAAACTATTCAGAAAGACAACTAAACAATGACAATTGACTATGGTTAAGACACTTTGCAAATACTCTGTTTCTGTATGGACTGGTTGTTAAAGAACAAGGATAGGACCTTAACCAAAGCACAAAGCCAATGATTGAGGGTTGAACTTTGATCCCAGCACACAGCTAAGGACCTCAGCTCACTTCCAAGCACAAAGCAAAGGAAGTTGTCTCAAGCACACACCCAAGAGATGTTAACAGAATTAAGGTTTCAGTTTTATGTTTTACTTCAAATCTGTCTTTCATTCATTAGCAAAAGGCCTTATATAGGCAAGGAGATTACATCCTACTCGTTCAATACATCCTAGGGCCACAATTGGCTTGCAAAAGAAACAGAAATAACAGCTACATTGTTCAGCATAAAGCAATAAAGTAGAAAAGTAGTTCTAATGGGACAATCTGCCTTAATTGGTTTGTTTGGGTTGAAACTGGTGGAGGAGTGGACTTCTAAGCTTGATTCTTGAGCTTAACTGAAGTGGGATGGATGCCGAAGGTCCTGCTAAAAGGCCCTCGAGTTTGTTTGATCATAACAGGAAAGTTTGATAGTGACATGTTAACTACTGCAAAAAGGCTGAAATCTGGACAGTCTGGAGTTGTCCCTAGGCTAACTCTTTGTGTGTTTTTTTCCTAGAAGAGAAGTCCTGGGGAAAGTTGTAGAGGACCTTCCCAAGACATAGTTTTGATGGTTGGTTAGGCTTGTTTGATTGTGTGAGACCCCCATGGACCCTGTTTAGGGAGACTGTGAATGGCTGTTTTAGGCTGATTGTTGTTTTTGTTGTGTTGGGTTTGTTTGGCTGTTGTCTGTGTGTTGTGGTGGCTTAGTCTTGGAAAGTGGATGTCTAGGCTTTGCTCTGGTTGGTGTGGTGTTGTCTTAGCTGGCCTGGAGTGGTGGTTACTTGGACGTAATAGGACATTGTCATAACTGGTCATGGTGTTGTCTGAATGGATGTTGTTGCCTTGAATGATGTTGATGTCTTGATGTTTTTGATGTTGAATCTTGTCTTGAGCTTGTGTCTTGTCTTGAGCATATACACCCATTGCAACCTCCCTTTCTTGAAAAGGATTTGCCCTCAAATCTTCATCACCTTCATCATCTGATTCACCATGGTAGGGGCTCAGGTCTCCAACATTGAAAGTACCATGTACACCATAGCTTCCTGGTAGATCCACTTTGTAAGCATTTGCCTATCTTCTCCAATATCTCAAATGGTCCATCAGCTCTTGGCATGAGCTTGTTTCTCCTCTTGTCTGGAAATCTCTCTTTTCTTAAATGCAACCATACAAGATCCCCTGCCTTGAACTCCCTTGCTTTCTTAGGCCCCTTGGACCTAGTCTTGTACAACTCATTGGACCTTTCAATCTGCTTCTTGACTTGCTCATGAATCAGTATCATTTGCTCAACTCTTTTCTTTGCATCATAGTTTACTTTGCTTCCCTTGACTGGTGCTAGATCTGTAGGCATGAGAGGATTAGTTCCATAAACTGTTTCAAAGGAGTTTTACCTGTGCTGCTTGAGGGAGCTCTGTTGAAGGCAAACTCAGCTTGTGCTAGCCTGAGGTCCCAATCTTTCAATGACTTAGAAACAATGCTCCTTAAGATCTTTCCTAGTGTCCTGTTAGTGACTTCTGTCTGCCCATCAGTTTGGGGATGGTGAGAAGTACTAAACAATAACCTGGTCTTCAACAGCTTCCACAAGGTTCTCCAGAAGTGACTCATGAACTTTGTGTCTCTATCTGAGACAATGCTTCTAGGGACCCCATGTAACTTGACAACCTCCCTAAAGTATAGTTCAGCTACCTCCAAAGCATCCTCAGTCTTCTTACAAGCAATGAAATGTGCCATCTTGCTGAACCTATCTACAACCACCATGATTGAATCCTTTCCCCTTTGAGTTCTAGGTAAGGCTACAATGAAGTCCATACTAAGGTCTTCCCATGGCTTGTTTGGTACTGGCAGTGGTGTGTAAGGGCCTACTTGAAAATGTGCCTTGGGTAGTTGACAAGATTTGCATCTCTTGAGGGCATATTGCACATCACTGAGCATCTTAGGCCAATAGAACTGATCTTGCAATATGTCATAGCTCTTCTGCACCCCAAAGTGACCAGCAAGGCCATTGGAGTGAACCTCTTTGACCAGTAGCCCTCTATAAGGTCCTTTAGGCACACACAGTTTGTTTCCATAGAACAAGTAACCTTAATGAGCTGTGTACTTGCTCCCTTTCTTGACTTGTCCTTCTTGATACACCTCCCATTCATGTTTGAAATCTGGGTCTTCTTGATAGAGCTCTTTCATAAATTCAAACCCCAACACTCTTTGTTCCATGAAGGTCAACATTACAGACCTTCTAGACAATGCATCAGCTACAACATGGTTCTTACCCTCTATATATTTGCTGGAGAATCAGAAGGATTGCAAGAACTCTACCCATTTGGCATGCCTGGGGTTGATGTTGTGCTGTCCATTGATGTATTTGAGAGCCTCATGATCAGAATGAAGCACAAAAGGCTTAGGCTTCAAGTAGTGTCCCCAATGATTTAATGCCCTCACAATGGCATAGAATTCCTTGTCATAAGTGGAGTAGTTAAGCTTGGCTCCATTTAGCTTTTCACGGAAGTATGCAACAGGTTTCTTCTCTTGAGTAAGCACATCTCTTATGCCAAGGCCACTGGCATCACACTCAACCTCAAAGAGTTTGTTAAAATCTGGTAGAACCAATATTGGAGATTTACATAATAGCTCTTTGATCAGATTGAAGGATCTTTCAGCCTTCTCATTCCACTTGAACTCTCCCTTCTTCATGCACTCAGTGATAGGGGCCATGATTGAACTAAACCCTTGTATGAACCTCCTATAGAAAGATGCTAACCCATGGAAACTTCTAACATCAGTAACAGTTTGAGGAATGGGCCATTCCTTGATTGCTTGCACCTTCTCAGGATCAACTGCTACTCCTTTCTTAGAGATGATGAACCCAAGGAAGTAAACCTCAGGCTGCATGAAGGTGCACTTCTCAAGCTTGCCATACAACTTGTTCTCTCTTAGGACCTTAAACAACAACTTCAGATATTGCAAATGTTCTCCTTTAGTTGAACTGTAAATAAGAATGTCATCAAAGTAAACCACTACACATTTGCCTAAGTAAGGCCTTAGGACTTCTGTCATCAACCTCATGAAGGTACTAGGGGCATTAGACAACCCAAAAGGCATCACCAACCATTCATAGAGCCCATGTTTAGTCTTCAAAGCTGTCTTCCATTCATCCCCTGCTCTTATCCTCACTTGGTGGTAGCCTTGCCTCAGATCAATCTTGGTGAATGCTTGAGCCCCACTTAACTCATCCAGAATATCATTAAGTCTAGGTATAGGGAACCTATACTTGATGGTAATGTTGTTGATGGCCCTACTGTCAATGCACATACGCCAAGTCCCATCTTTCTTTAGCACAAGCAAGGCTGGCACAGCACAAGGGCTGAGGGATTCCCTAACATAGCCCTTGTTCAGCCGCTCACCTACTTGAAGTTGGAGCTCTTGTGTAGCCTTAGGATCACTCCTGTAAGCTGGCTTGTTGGGTAAGATAGCTCCAGGCACTAGGTCAATGTGGTGTTCTATTCCCCTAAGTGGTGGCAGTCCACTAGGGAGCTCAGTAGGGAAGACATCACCATAGCCTTCTAGGATAGACTTGACCTCTTCAGGGATATCAATGATGCTCATCCCAGTTTCTTTGGCAAGTAAAATGTACACAGGTTGTAACTCACTTAGCTCTTGTGCTATTTCTGACTCACTTATCAACATGACTTCCTTGGAAGCCTCACTCATGGGGTTTGGGTTGATCTTTAAAGCAGGTGGTAAAGGTGCCAGGGTAATTTTCTTCTTCCCATACTTAAAGGTGTCGGTGTTGTCCCTCCCATGATGAATGGCATCCCTATCAAACTCCCATGGCCTACCAAGTAAGAGGTGACATGCATCCATAGGCAGAACATCACAAAGGCTTTCATCCACATACCCTTTACCAATTGAGAAAGGTACAACACATTGTTTATCCACCTTGATCTCAGCCCCTTTGTTTAAGCATCTGAGCTTGTAAGGTAGGGGTGGTCCTTGGTGGGTAGAGCTAGTTTGTCTATCAGTGTTTTGGAGGCCACATTAGTGCATCTTCCACCATCAATAATAAGGTTACATACTCTACCCTTGATGGTACATCTGGTCCTAAAGATCTGGTGTCTTTGATCCTCTTCCAAAGGTTGGGGTTGAGTATGCATTACCCTCCATGTTACCAAACTTAACCCTGCATCAGGCTCTATCAACTCCTCACTAGCCTCTACCTCAGGCTCTTCCATCTCTTCATCACAGACCAACACTTCATCCTCTCCCCAATGGATTACTTCTAGAGTACTCAGAGCCCTTTTAGATGGACATTCTCTAGCAAAATGCCCATACCCTTGACATTGAAAGCATTTTTTGAGAGGGGTAGTCTTCCTTTGGCCTGCCTCAACAACCTTGCCTTTATCAAGGTTGAAAGGGGTCTTAACAGGAACCACAGGTTCTCCTATCTTGACTCCTACAAAAGGCTTGAAGGTGGGGGTTCTGGCAGGTGTCTTAGAAGCACTGGCCTTTCCTTTTCCCAACTTTTCTACCCTCAAAGACAAGTTGACAGCTTCCTCAAAGGAGTATATATTTTGTAACCTGACTTTACTAGCTATCCTTTCATCCAACCCCTCTAAGAACCTTGCTATCTTTTGTTCAGATTTCTCAACAACCTCACATTGCAAAGTAAGTTGTTCAAAGTCTCTTAGGTAGGACTCTAAAGGTCTTTGGTCTTGCTTTAGGTGAGTAAGCTTAATGAACATGTCTTGAGTGTAGTCCCTAGAGACAAACTAGCTCTCATTTTCTTTTTCAGTTTGAGCCATGACTTTACAGGTTCTTTCCCTTCCCTAACCCTCAAGGTTTTCATGTTTTCATACCACAGTGAGGCATAGCCTTTTAGTTTCATGATAGCAACCTTAAAAGCCTTTCTATCAGTGGATCCTTTAAACTCAAAGACTCTTTCTACAGACCTTAGCCAATCTAAGAAATCATCAGGGTTCAAGCTACCTAGAAAGTCAGGAATCTCTACCTTGATATCTTTGTCTTGGTGTCTGAGAAGACTGTGATCTGAGCCATCTGAATCTGACATTTCAAACTGATCTCCAGGTTGTCTCCTCCTTCCTCCACCTTGTGGGAAAGGTGCTCCTCTTCCTCGACCTCTGCCTCCCCTTGTATCATTGTTCTGTTGGCCCTCAAGGAGTTCATTGACAGATCTAGAGACCTCCATTACAGTTCTGACAAGACCTTGAACTGTGTTTTCAAGACCTGTGATTCTCTCTTCACTCATGGTTGTATTTTTGTGTTTTTAATGTAGTTAGGTAGATGAACTCACAAACCAAAGCTCTGATAACCAATTTGCACTGAAACTATTCAGAAAGACAACTAAACAATGACAATTGAACTATGGTTAAGACACTTTGCAAATACTCTGTTTCTGTATGGACTGGTTGTTAAGGAACAAGGATAGGACCTTAACCAAAGCACAAAGCCAATGATTGAGGGTTGAACTTTGATCCCAGCACATAGCTAAGGACCTCAGATCACTTCCAAGCACAAAGCAAAGGAAGTTGTCTCAAGCACACAGCCAAGAGATGTTAACAGAAACAAGGTTTCAGTTTTATGTTTTACTTCAAATCTGTCTTTCATTCATTAGGAAAAGACCTTATATAGGCAAGGAGATTACATCCTATTCGTTCAATACATCTTAGGGCCACAATTGGCTTGCAAAAGAAACAGAAATAACAGCTACATTGTTCAGCATAAAGCAATAAAGTAGAAAAGTAGTTCTAATGGGACAATCTGCCTTAATTGGTTTGTTTGGGTTGAAACTGGTGGAGGAGTGGACTTCTAAGCTTGATTCTTGAGCTTAACTGAAGTGGGATGGATGCCAAAGGTCCTGCTAAAAGGCCCTCGAGTTTGTTTGATCATAACAGGAAAGTTTGATAGTGACTCTTTGTGTGTTTGTTTCCTGGAAGAGAAGTCCTGGGGAAACTGGTGGAGGAGTGGACTACTGCAAAAAGGCTGAAATCTGGACAGTCTGGAGTTGTCCCTAGGCTAACTCTTTGTGTGTTTGTTTCCTGGAAGAGAAGTCCTGGGGAAAGTTGTATAGGACCTTCCCAAGACATAGGTTTGATGGTTGGTTAGGCTTGTTTGATTGTGTGAGACCCCCATGGACCCTGTTTAGGGAGACTGTGAATGGCTGTTTTAGGATGATTGTTGTTTTTGTTGTGTTGGGTTTGTTTGGCTGTTGTCTGTGTGTTGTTGTGGCTTAGTCTTGGAAAGTGGATGGCTAGGCTTTGCTCTGGTTGGTGTGGTGTTGTCTTAGCTGGCCTGGAGTGGTGGTTACTTGGACTGAGTAGGACATTGTCATAACTGGTCATGTTGTTGTCTGAATGGATGTTGTTGCCTCGAATGATGTTAATGTCTTGATGTTGTTGATGTTGAATCTTGTCTTGAGCTTGTGTCTTGTCTTGAGCATATACTCCCGTTGCAATGTGTTTGAGAGATGTGATTATTTGAGAAAATAATCATATTGATGCCTTATTAAATGACTAAAAGGTTAGTCGATGTATTTGACTAAAAGGTTAGTCAATTTGATGATGATACGATTATTTAATAACGATTAAATAATGTTAGCTGGTAATTGAATATAAAATGTTATATTTAATCCATGTATATAATGTTGGTCTAAACTAAATGTAAACTGTTATATTTAAGTTGGCGGATAAGTATTACACGATATTATTATAGTGTATTGGTCCGGCATTACTCGGTTTATGTGACGGTCCATTACTAGTGGTAATTAGAATACATATTACATTATGTATATATTAAATGAGATAATAACTACCTAATATAGGTTGAGAGAAATAAGGAAACAAGATTTTCTTTTTCCTTCTTTCCTCTTGATTTACTCGGTTAGAGTAGGGAGGAATATAAGGAGAAAAAACCCTAATTTCCTCCTAGATCTGACGGCACACATAAGGGTGAAAAGAGAAGGAAAATTCTAATTTTAACTCTCTTATTCATCTCCATATTCATCATCATTATACACACAAAATTAGTAGTAATTTTTGGGTATTCGTTCTAGCACGACGAAGGCATTTCTTGAACCATCTTGGGTGCAACGATTAGGAGAATACCTACTTTGGTATTTGTTCTTAGGCCTTTTACTATGACCGAAGGTTATTTCTTAATCTCTTGTTTTATATTATGCAATTTCATTTATGACTAGAAATTCATATAGTTATAATTTCATTATAATCCGAAAAATTTAAAGGGAAGTATACCGATATTTCCCACAGATCAACTGGTAATACCCGCATAGCATTCAAAGAATGAGAAGATTTCCTACTAAGAGCATCGGCAACAACATTAGCCTTCCCTTCATGGTACAACGACTGAAAATCATAATCATTCACTAATTCTAACCATCTTCTTTGTCTCATATTCAACTCCTTTTGAGTAAATATGTACTTCAAACTTTTGTGATCGGTGAATATACGACAATGAACACCAATAAGATAGTGTCGCCACACTTTCAAAGCATGAACAACGGCGGGCAGTTCCAAATCATGAGTAGGATAGTTCACTTCATGAACTCTCAACTGTCTCGAGGCATAAGCAACCACTTTCCTACTTTGCATAAGTACAAAACCCAATCCCATCTTGGAAGCATCACAATAGAAATCAAAGTCTACACCATCTTCAGGCAAAGTCAACACCGGAGCGGTGGTTAACCTTTTCTTTAACTCTTGAAAAGCGGCTTCACAAGCTTCATTCCATACGAACTTGGTTTCTTTCTTCAACAATTGGGTCATTGGTCTAGCAAGCTTTGAGAAATCTTTGACAAATCTACGGTAATAACCAGCTAAACCAAGAAAACTTTGAACTTCTCTAACATCGGTCGGACTCTTCCAATCCACCACAGCTTCAATATTTGAAGGATCTACCATCACACCTTCTTTAGAAATTACATGCCCAAGAAAGGACACTTTAGGTAACCAAAATTCACACTTGGAGAATTTAGCAAACCACTTCTGACGACGAAGAACACCCAATATAGTCCTTAGATGAATAGCATGCTCTTCTTCGGACTTAGAGAAAATAAGGATGTCGTCAATGAACACCACCACACACTTGTCAAGGTACTCACTAAATGTGCGGTTCGTTTGATCCATAAAAATAGCGGGAGCATTAGTCAATCCAAATGGCATCACCTTGAACTCATAATGACCATATCTTGTACTAAAAGGGGTCTTCGGAATATCAACATCACGAACGGGAATTTGGTGATAACCGAATCTCAAATCAATCTTGGAAAAAGTAGAAGCACCCTTTAGTTGATCAAACAAATCTTCAATTCTTGGCAAAGGATACCTATTCTTGATTGTAATTCGGTTCAACTCACGGTAATCAATACAAAGCCTCAAAGAACCATCTTTCTTCTTCACAAAGAGAACGGGAGCACCCCAAGGCGAGGCACTTAGTCTAATAAAACCCTTCTCAATCATATCATCAAGTTGCTTCCTTAATTCTTTCAATTCGGTTGGAGACATACGGTAAGGAGCTTTGGCTATGGGTCCAGATCCAGGTACAAGATCAATAGAAAACTCAACATCACGCTCGGGAGGAATCCCGGGCAAGTCTTCGGGGAACACATGAACAAATTCACGAACTATCGGCACATCTCCAATATTTGGCAAAGAGGTAGTTGAAGTAGTCACAATACACAAGTATCCTTGGTGACCCTTTCTTACCATACTCACCAACTTCATTGCGGAAATCAAAGACACACCTTTTCGGGGATGAGATCCCTTATAGGTTATTCTAACTCCTAAAGGACTCTTTAAATAAATCTTTTGATCTCTACACTCGAACCTAGCATGATATAACGCTAACCAATCAATACCTAGAATAAAGAGTAGAACAAGAGATAATTTCTCCGGATGGTAAGGATATAGGAGTATCCTTACTAGATGTAGGCTCGATTGTTAATTTATTAGCATAAGTCGAAGACACAAAGGACATAGAAGTACCGGTATCAAAAAGAATAAGACACGGTTGCTCAAAGATTGTGAACATACCCGTAATTATCTCCGGATGAGCATCGGCTTCGTCTCGGCTCATAACAAAGATAGAACCCTTAGATTTGGCAATTGGAGGGGGCAACATACGATCGGGGCAATCCTCATAACGGTGACCACCCTTTTGCCAAAAGAAGAAAATATAAGGTCGGTTGGAACAAGTCACACCGGGGTGGTGTGGTTGTCTACAACGGTTACATTGGCGACCTTGAGCTTGATCTTGAGGAGTATAAGGCCTATGAGCCACGTTAGAAGTAGCTCGAGGAATGAAATGAGCGGGAGCTCTTGCACTTGCATTTGAAGGAGGATTGAATCTCCTCTTGTTGGCATAAGAGATGGAGGAAGACGGAGTAAACGGTCTCTTCCAAAAGAAATTAGGCCTAGGAGTGAAAGAAGGAGAGGGATTCATCATCATAGCTTCATCCTTGATGGCCTTCATGGAGTTCTCGGCCCATAGAGCATCATCATATAAATCCCCAAAGAAAGTAGTGTTTCTCCTCACTTTACTTTGGAGTAAAGCACTAAGCTTGTTGCGGTAGTAGAAAGCTTAGTCCTCGTCATCTTTGATAAGCGTCGGAGCAAAGTGAGCAAGCTTGTTGAACTCCGTAGTGAAGTCTTGTGCCGACAAGTTACCTTGCTTGAAGTCGATAAATTCCTTGAGCCTTTGTTGCTTGAGCTCCTTAGGATAAAATCGACCTTCAACTAGAGCTTTGAAACAAGACCAATTGCAATCGTCTTCAAGAGTAGCGGTGGCACTAGTAATAGCCCACCAATTATCAGCTTCCTTTACAAGGAAGTGCTTTGCAATCCTTACCTTGTCCTCTTCACGGACTTGGTATAAATCAAATTGCTTCTCCATTTCTCGGAACCATTCTGATAGCTCGGTAGGGTCCGGCTGTCCACCGTAAGGTATAATCTTACTCCTAGCTATTTGGCTTGCCACCCAAGCATATCCTCCTTGATGGTTATCTTCTCTACGAGGGGGAATTTGGTTGGCTTGAGCTAAAGCCGCATCTTGTTGATTCTTCAACACTTGAGTAAGAGCTTCTAGCATAACGTTCTCTACTACTCGAGGTCTAACCATCTTCATAAGAAACAAAAACGAAACGAGTTAATCCTAACACTTAGCATAAACAAATAGACTACCAAGTAAAATCCTTAACTTCTACCCATTTCTCATTTATTATTTCAAGGTCAAGTAGTTTAAGTTTAATGTTCACGTATGTGCGTCGGGAGCATTTAAGCTCTGATACCAACTGTGACAACCCTCGCGAATGCGAAAATAAAACATAACAAGAATGTGATTTATATAGCGGAAAATACGATGTTTTTAAAACTTTTTACATGCTAATAGAAAGGTACGAGGAATGTCAATAACTACAAACCAAAATATAAAATACTACAAGAGACGTAGTCTCACAAAATGTTATCCAACAACAAAGTTATTAGCAACAAGCTAAAAATCGTCTAGAGGTGTTTCATCCAGGCCAACGCCCGCTAGCTCACACCCGAACCCAAAATACCACAAGCAAAAAGCCATCCAATCAAGCAACCTGTTCATCCATGAAAAACATGAACGGCACAGTCAGTGGGGAGTAACTCCAGGTTCTCCCAGCCATATCACATTAAACGTACATAAACGGAAATACAAAAGTAGAAGCATGCATATATAAATAAACATGTGAGATACGATAAGGATAGATAGGCAATTCAATATATAAAGATAACGGTACATGAAGTACAAATCCGTAACCATCATATGATAGAAAGACTCGGGGATGACACTCTTAGGCAACCATATACTCACTAAGGCTTGCATCTCACCGTTAGCGGCATACGTTTGATAAGATTGAGACTCGACAAACAAACCATGCCAATCATCCAAAGATCACGAATAAACCAATCATATGATCATCCATTCAAACGTACAATACGTTGACGACATCTCTCACGGTAAATGACAAGCACTAGCACCGTGTCCCAGCAAGTATGATTAAAAGGCATCCACAGGATAAAACATTGCCTTGAACGCATACACGATGCTACATTTCGTATATGTAGACTAATTTCCTCCATGTAGGACGACGATCATAATACGGTCCTAGTCTAAACCTGGGCAGACTCTCGGAAAAAACGTTTTCCGATTCGACATGCGATGACATTTCGCATCCAAGACTTGGTCAATCATAGACGCCGAGTACCCCAAATTCGGTCAACCTTCACGAAAGAGGCGGAAAAGAGCACAAGCCTCACAACAAGCGGTACGCTACATGCAATGACACCACCTCACAAGTATACAACATTTGACGGCCGGGTCGATCAACGCAAAGCGTTCGCCTCCCAACAACGTTGTTGTAAGTCCATAGACCTTAATTAGACTCCTCTAATTATTAACTAAATTATTTTTTAATTTAGTTTATAATGATCTATGTAACATGCATGCAAATATAAAGACATTTATATAAAAGAAGAAATTTCCTCACATTGATATGGAAAATATAAGGGCACAACAAGAACTCCTTCTTGTTGTTCTTGAGCTAATAATATGGATGAACACAAATAATCTCCAAAGTAGAAGATCTCCTCTAAGTTGCACCAAGATTAACCCAAATAATCTACCCTTATTATTAACTGGATAATAAGATAGATATTATTCTACTAATATTATGACTATATTACTACACTAGTAATACTTAGTAAATATTAGTGTTTGAGAGTTTTAGTAAGAATATGAGGTTTTGAGAGAAGTAAGGAAACAAAGCACAAAATGAAGTAAGTATGAAATGAACACAAGTGCTCATTTTATAGGCCATTTGGCCGGTCCAAATTGTCCAAATAAGGACTCTTATTTTGCATAATTTGATCACATGCATTAGAGTGGAATGTTGTAGAACAAGTGATGATTGTTTACTACTTGTTATGTCACTTTCATAAAGTAACTAAAGAGTAAAAATAAGAACAAAATCATCACCATGTAACTACGAGCCAACCGGCCACAATGGCCTTAGTTTGGTCCATTTTGATTTTTGATATTTGTCTTACAAATACTTATTGATCATATGGTTAATTATCTTGTATAATTAAGTGTTAATTTGATCATATAACAATTATATGACGCAATTAAATAAATAATATGTACTTAACATTTTAAGTAATATTTTACCATTATATCAATATATAATGGGTCCCACAATGCTTAGTTAATTTATTTTACAACTCCTTGTAAATATAATTAACTAATTACCTCTATCTCAAAACCTCAACTAATTTAGTAATTTAACGATTAATTACTAAGTTAAATCTTATTTAATCGTATTAAAATAAGATATAAATTTATTAGTCCATTATCGCATAATTGAAAAATATGCTTAATCGAATTTGAGTTCTTAACTCAATTTCTAACAATTAACTCTCGTACATATCGAATATATGTAATGTACTAATTAACTGTATCGTATACAAATAATTAGTTACTATTTGGATTTCATCCTTTAGGTTTGACCGAAAGGGATCAGTTGATCACCGCCGTCAAACGACAATAACGTCAAACTCTAGTCAGCCAACCGTTATTGATTTACGTTAATCAACTGACTAATCATATATTTAGTCAATAAATATCCCAAGATTTATTTGTTCGCACGTATTGTGGAGGACCCTACTCCAACATGCTCCACTTGTCTGACACAATGTGCGTCACCGATTCTCTTGTCTCTTTATCACATCTCCCACTCAACGCTAGGTGTCTTTCAGGTCGCACTTGCGATTGACAATATCTAGAGTGGTTTTTCTCGATCGGGAGAGTAACTGTCTGACCGGAAAATCTACCATAGATCTCTTTCCAAGCGTGGCCACGCATTTACAGTAACTTCTCCTCGAGTGGCCTAAAGATGTTTTTACCCAACGTGGGTGGACAATTCCTGTTGATCCATCTACTCTGTATGATGCAGATCACCATGATCCAGAAGAAGTCCATCGGCCTCCTTTTACTGCACGACCTAGAACATCAACCAAAACCAATCGGAAACTGCACCGACTCAGATAGACGGTCGCCAGTCAAAAGAATCGACTTATAGGAATAAGATAGAAGACCCTGCCACGACCAGGCATCAAATATTTGATTTAAGGGTCTCTACAATGTCACTGTCCGACAGAGTGTCATACAGTCTGTCTATGTAAACGACCAGTCATCTCCATGATCCCATGGTGCTGAACCAACCATCGATCGACTTACAATCTAGTCATTTCGAGACGTCACCTCATTGAGTGACTAGGGACAAAATACTAAGTTCGTCTTATTCACTTGAATAGGGTCCAACAATCTATTCGGATAAACAAAGTATTAATTTAGTCAAACTAAATAAAAGAGTTTAAAATAAAACTCGAACAATGAATGCATTTATCATACATGAAATAATTAATACAACATTCAATTATTACATATT
>JAIUZE010012746.1:0-19857 GCA_022085475.1 Heliosperma pusillum | reverse complement strand
AAGTGTTCTTGAAAGTATCTCCAATGAAGGGTGTTAAACGGTTTGGTGTTAAGGGTAAATTGAGCCCGAAATACATTGGACCCTTTGATATTGTGAAAAGGATTGGTGCCATTGCTTATAAGTTGGATTTGCCCCCGAATTTGGCTAAGGTTCATAATGTATTCCATGTTTCTCAATTGAGAAAGTATGTTAGTGATCCAAGTCATGTCTTTCAAAAGGAAATGCCCGAGCTTGAACCGAATTTATCCTTTGAAGAGAAGCTGATTCGCATCCTAGACCGCAAGGATAAGAAGTTAAGAAGTAAGGTGGTTCCTTTGGTGAAAATCTTGTGGAGATGTGCTAATGTCGAAGAAGAGACTTGGGAAACGGAAGCTTCTATGCGTAGTAAATATCCGAGTCTATTTGTTTAAGGTATCTTTCTTTCGCTCAAGTTTCGAGGGCGAAACTTTTTAAAAGGTGGGGTGATTGTAACACCCGGAAATGTACCCTATTTTTATAGTAAAAATATTTTACGGATACTTTTCAGCGAAATTTAGTTTTAATTTGGAATTAAATTTTCCGAGTCGAATTTAGAATTTCCGAGTTCGTATTTGGATATTACGCGAGATTTCAAGTGAATCCCGTCTTAAGCCGTCTTTGACTTTTTCTTGACTTTTCCACTTACTCACCTTACATACACTCCCTCCTAACCCTAACCTAACTCCCACAACTCAAACTTCCTTCTTCTCTAAGAAACCCAAAACCTAGCTTCCATAATCATCCAATCTTAGAATCGTCATATCTCGCTCAATTCTCGCTCAAATTCACGTAAGTTCGTCTTATTCTTCCCCTCTTAGCTTCCTTTATCCGTATTGGTAATAAAATTACCGTCTTTCTCGCTTTTCAAACTTTCCGTCTTTCTCTAGGTGAATTAAATTCATCTTTTATTAACTATTTGTAGGTGGTGACCTTCAAGATCCCGACAAAGACTATTTCTTAATTGAAGAGGACCATGACGCGGAGTGAAGACGCAAAAAGGTAACGGTGAAGGGTTACTCGATATCATTTACGTGTTTTACGTGTTTTCTATGTTAGGAATCGTATTTAGAATATGATTAGTGAGCTTAGTAATTGTGTTGATGATGGTACATGTTGTTTGTTGAGAATTCATATGAGAATGGATGATTTATGATATGAGATGATGTTGGTTGAATATTGAATATGGATGAAATTGGTGATTTTCGTGTACTATGGACCCCAGTCGGTCGACCGCCAGCCGGTCAGACCACCGGCTGGGGCAGTGGCTGTATATTTTTGTGTTGTTACGTGATTTTGAAGCATGACATTGGTCTCAGCCGGCCGACCGGCTGAGACACCCCTCTTTTCCTTCTTGGTTTTCATAATACCTTTGGTCCCAGCCGGGTAGCCGGCAGCCGGTCCCATTGACCTAGGGATGGCAGTGGGTCCAAGACCCGACCTAAACCCGTCGGGTCAGACCCAAACCCGTCCTCTAAAAATAATTCGGGTCTGGGTATGGGTCTAAGTTATCAGACCCGAACCCGACCCGTAGACCTTGTATTAAAAAAAAAAAAACTTTTTATATTCAATCTTTAGACTTTCAAACTGCCAATTACTCACAATCTCACATACATACATACTCAATACTCCTTCCTATACTATTCTTATATAATACGAGTATAAAGAAAATACCTTTTCTCTTCCCTTATTCTATAGACCCACAAATACACGTAACACGCCACTAAGTCGATCCCTCTTCTAACCCAGCCACCACTCCCCTAAAGATGTAACCGACGACCTCCAGTTCAACGTCGGCGGCAACCACCATTTAACAATAAGCGGCGACCGACTATCAGTGACATATCCGACGATAGTTTTCAAGTACGATATGCCATTTTGGGGTTCTATTCTTTATTTTATTACATTTATCTGGGGGTAAAACTAATTTAGAATTTTTATTTGTCTTTTTTAATTACGGTTAAGCTTTAAATTAAAATTGGTAGAGAATAAAAGAGGATAAGAATCACAGAGTTAGTGGTGTCGAACTATCGATTAATTTGTTTTTGTTTTTCTAATTTTATGTGTACTGTGAATTTGCTGGTGAATTTGTTGAAGGTTAGACCCACGGGTAGACCCGGACCCGACCCAGACCCGTTGGGTATGGGTATGGGTCTGATGATTTTAGACCCTTACGGGTTTGGGTCGGGTATGAGTCCAAGGTGAGTACTACGGGTCCGAGTCTGGGTCTAGGTGGACCCGACCCAAACCCGACCCGTTGCCATCTCTACATTGACCGGTTGGGACACACTGATGTTTCAACTTGGTTTTTCATATGACATTGGCCTTAGCCGGGTGGCCGGCAGCCGGTCCACCTGACCGGCTGGCACCCTGCTAAGTTTGTTTCTTATAATTTTCTAAACTCGTAACTTCTAATAGTTCGCATGGTTCGTTTATCGTATAAATTTACGTAGTGACTTATAATATTATTGTTTTGAATATATGATATTTCATTCGCTTGTATCGCATGTTTTGTGACGGTTTTGGGTATGTCCCGCTTTGAGTCGGTTTTTACAAATGTTACGGTTTGAGCACTATTTTGTTATGTGCTTTGTACTCTCATTCCCTTTGCTACCTCCACGTTCGTAAGGCTGGAATGTCGGAACGGGGATGTATCCTACTGCTTAATTGCATGAGTTAGTGGGCATACGACGACGTTGTTGGGAGGCGAACGCTTTGCGTTGATCGACCCGGCCGTCAAATGTTGTGTACTTGCGAGGTGGTGTTATTTGCATGTAGCGTACCGCTTGTTATGAGGCTTGTGCTCTTTTCCGCCTCTTTCGTGAATTGATCTACCGAATTTGGGGTACTCGGCGTCATGTGATTGACCGGGTCTTGGATGCGAAACGTGTATCGCATGTCGAATCGGAACATGTTTATTCCGACAGTCTGGTCGGGTTTAGACTAGGACCGGATTATTATCTCTCATCCTCGTGCTGCCAGGAGGAAATTAGTTCTACATATACGAATGTTATCGTGTATGTGTTCAGGAAATGTGATCCCCGTGGAGGCCTTTTAATCATAACTTTGCCTATGTACACGGCATTGCGTCTTCATTTACCGTGAGAGTTGTCGTCCGTTTGTGTCGTTGTGTTTTGGGTGCGTGCTTACATGATGGATTATGTCATGATCATTGCTGACTTGGGCATGTTTGTTGTCGAGTCTCAATCATCAATCTTATACCGCTAACGGGGGAGATGTAAGCCGTGAGTGAGCTTCTTCGGTTGCCTAAATGTCTTCCCCCGAGTCTTTGTAGTATAACGTGATTGATTCGAACTTGTAACTCGTAGTTCTTTTATGATATTATCGAATTGCTGTACTATCCTTGTTCGTATTTCACATTTATTATCTATATATGCATGCTTCTACTTTTGTATTTCCTTCTATGTACGTTTAATGTGATATGGCTGGGAGAACCCGGAGTTACTCCCCACTGATTGTGGCGTTCATGTTTTTCATGAATGAACAGGTTGCTTGCATGGATGGCTTTTTGTTTATGCTATTTTGGGTTCGGGTGTGAGCTAGCGGGCGTTGTCCCTGGAAGATTCACCTCTAGTCGTTAATTAGCTAGTTTGCTAATCTCTTTGACATTGTTAACCTTTTGAGAGACTACGTCTCTTATCTTATAGTATTTTGTATTCGGTTTGTAATTTGACACTCCTCGTATACTTATCTTGCATGTATAAAGGTTTTTAAAATACCGTATTTCCGCTTATTAAATCACATGCTTGTATGTTTTATTTCCGCATTCGCGATGGTTGTCACACAATGGTGGCATTCCATGTTACTGTCCTTGCTCTTTGCCTTGCCTTGTGAGCCACTGGTCTCACCAGGCCCACTCTTGTCGTTTCCTGACTTTTTAAACTTTGGCTTTCCTACAGCTAGGTCGCCATGAGCCTTACCCTTACCTTTGCCCTTGTTGGAAATCATGAGAACATCTCGCTTCATGCTCTCACTCAATTTCATATCATTCTCGGTCTGTACGAGAAGTGAGTGTAGCTGATGAAGACTTTTTTTCATATCATTCATATAGTAATTTGCCCTGAAAAGGGCAAAACCATCATGAAGTGAATGAATCACACGGTCAATGATTATGCTCTCACTGATTTTGCAATCAAGTGCCTCAAGTTTCTCGACATTCTCAATCATATCAAGAATGTGTGGGCTAACCGGTTGGCCCTTCTGGAGTTTTGCCTCAAAGAAGCGACAGGTATGCTCATAAGTAACGATCCTCGGTGCTTTTGAGAATTCGTTAGTGAGCGTGGTGAAAATTTTGTTTGCACCTTAGGCAATGAAGCGTCTTTGCAAATTGCTTTTCATTGCAAAGATGAGTACGTTCTTTATCGCACCCGCTTCCATAACGAAGTCTCTATATTCAAGTGTCTCGTTAGCTCTCGCATTGGGGCCTGGGTTTGGCGGTATTGGCTCAGTCAAGTACTTGAGCTTACCGTCAGCAATGAGAGCATTCCGTAATGCCGCCTCCCAATCCGCAAAGTTGGACCCGTCATTCTTCAGTCGCGTGGACTGATTCATGTGGTCCATAAAAGCTTTAAGCCAAGATTCGCGCGCGAGCGTGGCACTTGGCATAGGGATATCAGTATTTCCAGCCATTTGTTATATGCAGTATTATCAATATAAACGAGTTCTACTCTGAAAAGAAGAAAAACCATAATAAGCATACTCATCGATTTGAATTTAAGTCTAGTGCAAAATTTGTTTTAATGCAAAGACTCGAGCATTTATACAATTGACCTCCCTCAAGAATTATATAAATGATCCCAATACTCAATTATCTGTAAATTGATAAGCCAACCTCTTGGCTAATTCTACCTTTAGAATTCTTGGTCGATAAATTTCTGTAAATTCTATCTTTAGTCCATCATAATCACGAGAAACTCTTCGGACTATAATGTTGAGATAAAATAGGTCAACACATACTACTTACCCAACGTAGAAGGGGTCATATGGAGAGTAAGGTCCTATATGCCTACTGACGAAGTAGGGATTCATAGTAGTTTGGCCTATAAAGACTAGTCTCAATTTTAGGTTTAGAGGAAGATCCCATCAATTTTATTTTAATTCAATTTTAAGTGAACTAATATCTAGCATGCGAGAATGAATAAACTAAAATTATGGCTTAAACTCGAGTGACATCTTTATGTCCATGATAACAAACATACAAACTATATGAGTCAATTTTCATGCATTTTAGTAGTAGGTGGTTTGGTTTAGGCGGAAAATGATGCACTAACTATCATGTGATGAATAGGTGGAGTATTGATGTTGGATGGGCAAGTACATGGGCTAAAATCATCAATGAGTGGCTAGCAGCTGCCATATATAGTGAGTTTTATCTTACTACTTTCTTTACGACGACAATATTACCCTAATACCTCAATGGTTTCCGCAGATAATAGGATAGGTGTCAGATATATACACAACCTTACAGAAGTAGCTCGAAATAGCTATTTCGTTGGTATAAATTGCATGAATTAGAGTTTCCGAGAAATATAAGATCATGAAAAATATGATTTTCGCATGCATTGTAAATTCCTGCAGTGAATTGAGTTTGATAATTTTGCAGTGTGGAAATTGATTTCTCCGGTTCTTAGACAAGCCAAGGTCATGGATCAAGGTTCTGCTCAGCCAGAAGATTTTGTAGTATCACCCTAGAGTCTAGTCCAACTTATCAACAATCAAAACCCGACACCATGACACTTTGGAGGCGTTATTATCTCTGTCGTGCGTCCATTCCTTACGACTTATGTGAACGTAACTACGTAACGTCTTGCAAGTTACGCATCAAAGAGATACAAGAAGTGACTCGTGATTAGCTAGAGCATTGTTAATATTGTTGATTCTCATTTTATTCTTTCCTCATTTGTTGGTCTATGGTGTAATCTTAAGCGGTATGGTTGTAAAACCCTACTTTTATTTCTTTATATGTCGACCGAGCCCAAGTGAGTCACATCCCGAAATTATTTCTTGTTGATGACGAAAAATTGAACATGATTTCATGCATTTTGAGGACAAACAATTGCCATTGTATATTTGTATGATCACAAATTCTTATTTCAGACCGAGGTATCCGTCTTAAGCTTAAGACGGATACAATATTCTCTCACAAAATACCCATCAAGGGTGAGTGGAGAGCACATGGGGGGAGCCCACCTTGTCCCCTCTACCCATTTCCTCTCACAAAATATCCGTTGTAAGATCCGACCCGTCTTAAGCAAGACCTACTGTTGTATGATATATTCAAAGTAGTTTATGAAGTGTCAAGAAACTATCTCACCCACAAGCTTAAGTCGTTTTTGTTGGAATCCCAAAATCAATTTTATACTCCAGCATGAATTCCCATCCGTTCGTTTCTGAAGTAAAATACCAGTAGGATCATCAATTTTCTCAAGTTAGAAAGCATAATACTGAAGCTGTTAACCTAGTGTGATTACAAATATAATTTAATTAATCAATAAAGGAGCCAAAGAGGGCTTTTTTCCTTTTAATCGGAAATATTTTTCACGAACACTTGGATCAATCTCCTTGAAAATACAAAGATAACTTAAGTTATGCAAGAGACTTGCAAACGTAAATTATTTAGAGGTTCGGGTTGGCCAGCTCATGGGCCGCTTTTTCGCTTTCAATACGACCCGAAGATAAGATTGATTTAAAGTAAGTGTAAGGTAATTATCAACCACAAATTTTCATTTAAGAGGGTCGGATACATACCAAATTACCCCATTTGTTGTCTAGAAAATACAAAAAGTCTTGTTTTTACTATCACCATCACACCATGTGATAATATCTGATCCGTCTCAAGTTTAAAACATATAGTATCCGCTTTTAAGCAAGACTTAGTGATTATAGACCAAGAATGATTAGCCTGATTTGCCTGATACCGTCATACAAGAATTATTAAGCGTAAGGAGTAAGGGACAAGGGTATAATTAGAAAGAAGGTCATATTTGACTCCATATAATTTTCTGAAGCATATTGAATTACTGATATTGATACGTGTTGCCATATTATTGGATAAATGACGTGTTGATATCGATACAATTGGAAGAACCAAAAAACTGCAAAATATCGTTGCATCACATTACTTTCTCTTTCCCATTTTACCCCTTGCTTTTTCTACACACATACTTTCCTAGTTTTCCTATTGACTTGTGATTAAAGAGAGTCCAAGTTTTTCTATACTTGACAAACTTTCCCGTTGTAAAACAACCATACTACAATTAGTACTTCATATGTATAATCTATTATTGCGTTATGTTGACGGTGGCGCAACAAGAAAAAATGAGGAACGTATACTCTTTTCACAAGTCTCTAGACTCTCTACATCCTTAATTGACGATTGTGGACGATAAATCTAATATCCGAATCCATATAAATGTTATACCGCCTTATAACTTACTTCTATTTAACAAGGCGGATTTAATATTGGTTTTTTTATTACTTGATTCTAAAAAAAAATGCATATGAGATGCTTTTCTTTTAATTAACACCATTTACGTATTTTCACAACCTTTTATTATTTTTTGGAGTCACACAACCTTTTGTCATTGATCGTAACTCTCTAATTTTCTAGTTACATATTTTCATAACCTTTTATTATGCTTTGGAGTCCCATTATCAGTTGTTATTAACCGTGATTCTCTGATTTTCTACCAGTTATAACCTTTTATTATGTTTTGGAGTCCCATTATCCTTTGTTATTGACCGTAATTCTCTGATTTTCTACCAGCTTTCTTAGCCAAAGTAGAAATTCATTGTATATTGTATGTATTGTAACCTTTTTATTATAAAAAGGTTATTCTACTAATTTTGGTGCCATTTCACTTCAAATTTAAAATCACATAAACAAATACTCCGTATAATCTAGTGTTTGCATAATAATAATAATAATAATAATAATAATAATAATAAAATTTCGTATAATTTGGTCAAAAATAGGGAGTTTAATCCAAGGCATGGGAAGGTACATAGTACAATTACGCAATCCAAAAAAAGAAGAAAATATAATATTAAACCCCCCTCCCTTATTATTATTATTATTATTATTATTATTATTATTATTATCTATATCCCCCTTTATTTTTTTCTTCACAAACCAAATTCATTTCCCACCCACACACTTTTTTAAAAACCCAAAACCACCATTCCAACCCCAAACCCAAACTCAAACCCAAACCACAACCACTGCCACCTTCTTGCTTTCTTTGTCTATGGACTCGCTCTTCAACTTACCTTCCCACTTCACCGACACCGATACCGATACCGAAAACGAAAACGACGTCGTTTTGTCTTCTCACCACAACAACTACCGCCGTCGTGCTTTTTCTCTCCTCCCTTGTCCTTCCTCTGCCTTCCCTGTAAGCCTACTCTCTCTCTCTCTCTCTCTCTCTTTTTAGTTTACTGAGAGACCGTCTCATTTTAAGATAAAACAAATAATAAGACGTGAGACCGTCTCATATAAGAATTTGTGGCCCGGGTTAGCCCGTCCGGTCAGGTCAACTCGGTTAGTTATTGACTTTGCTTTTGACTGGACGGGCTAGTGGCCCAAGTGTGTTAGGGGTAGTTTCGGTATTTCATGTTTTTTATTTTGCTTTTATTTTGTTGACTTTTAATTGGAGGGGTTGGTTTGAAAAAACGTAGGAGTAAAATTAGATAGGTCATTAATTTTATGAGGAGGACTAGGAGTTGATAAATGATAACGCCACCCTAAAATATACCATGTTACTCGTTTTTATTCAGTCGATATTTAGTTGGTGTTGTTTAAAACCGTGTTAATTTAATATTTTTCACAACTCGTTTTTATGTCCACCTTTGTTTTAATAAGTTGTGATTATGTGAGAATCGTCTTAAGTTAATACGGTCTTGAAAAGAATTGGTTATATTTAATTCAATAAGTTTCATACTATCACATGGCGTAATAAAGACACGAGTTTTGGTATGTTATAGACAACTATATATTTGACTCGTCTTAACCCTAATTAAAGGAAAATTTGTGTATTTAATTAGGGTTGTAATAGCGCCACTCAATTTTGTTTCTGGCATATGAAATTTTGGGGTGACACTATCATTGTTCTTTAATTATTACTCTCACTAAAAGAGTGACGGAATATGTCTTAGAGTAGTGACGTTATTATCTATACCAAATTCTTTTTTAATGTAAATTTAGCTCCACAATTCTAAATCACAGGTCTTTTTTAAAACCGTCACAAGTTAAGACTTATTAAAACAATCCTTTTACTTTTACTTTTATCTTATATATAAATTTAAATAAGATGTGAGTGTCATCTTAACTAACGATGGTAAAAAAAAAGTATTTTGAAGTATTTTAGAGCGATATTATTACTAATAGTGGCCGAACATGTAGTATAGTCTATAGTTATGTGACAAAAAAACTTTCAAAGTGACAAACTAGTTAATTTTGTAAAGTACCAAACTTTTCCTTCTCAAGGAGAGCGACCGCTCCTCCTATCCTTTAGTTTCACCATTGACATACATTCGGTATTACACTATTTAACGATCTTATTTGAATTTTTGCGGTGTTTTGCGGTGTTTGAATTAAGGGGGGTTGGGTTTGTCACAAGAGTAGCATGCACCAATAAATGTGAAGTAGGGAGGGGTGGAAAGTCTAATTGATTCAATAGGATTAGTCCCCACCATTACTAAAATGGACACTCAACTTACAACACACACACACACACAAAACCAAACAAAAGTGAAGAGGGTCCTTTGTAAAAACATGTGACACCACGTGCTTTGCCTCTAAATCTAAATCTCAATCAATTAAATCTCTCTTTTGTGTATTACTAATTCAAATTAAATCATACCCTTTTCAATTTCTTGCCTTAATTATTCAAATTTTAACCTTTTGTGTTAGTGTGTGACAACTTTACATTATACTACATTCAACTAATAATAAGTAAAATAAGTAATAAGTGTATTTAAAGTATACTCTATAATAATCTCACCTAACCTTTTTTGCTTTATTTTTGCAACCCCCTTTACCATTTATTGTGATTTGTGACTATATTTATTGCATTAAGGTTCATGAACTTTTCTTCTATATTGGGTTGATTTTGCAATTCTTGTTTTTTAATCTATACTACAAAAATATAAACGTAAAGAATCTGTTGAGTCGGAGGGAGTATACGACAAAAAAAAAAGGATGGACTTTTTATTAATGAGAAGATATGAAATTGGTGAATTACAGGAATTTGTGGAGGAAGAAGAGTTAGAATGGATATCAAACAAAGATGCATTTCCAATGGTGGAATCATTTGTTGACATTATACCAAACCATCCAAGCATTTCATCTGCTGCAACAACTAGCAATGATAATGGTAGTCATTTGAGCCCGGTTTCGGTGCTCGAAAACAGCAGTACAAGCTGCAGCAATAATAGCATTAACTTGACAGGAAGTGATAATGTCAAATGTGTTAATGATAGGAGCTTGAGGGGATTTTTTAAGGTGCCCGGGAAAGCAAGGACCAACCGGTTGCGAAAGCGTAGAGGGGAGATGTCCGGGGAGCTGTTTCGTTGCTGGGAGAAGGCTAAAGTGGGGCCAAGTAAGGCAGGTATTGGAAGGAAATGCCTGCATTGTGGGTCGGAAAAGACCCCGCAATGGCGTGCTGGACCCTTAGGTCCAAAAACCCTGTGTAATGCTTGTGGGGTTAGGTATAAGTCGGGCCGGCTTGTACCCGAGTACCGCCCTGCCAGTAGCCCGACGTTCTCGAGTGAGTTGCACTCGAATTCCCATAGGAAGATTGTGGAGATGAGGAAGCAGAAGATGACAGGAGATGAAACCTGCGCGTTTTAGTTAGGGTGGTTGTTAGTTTAGGATTATAAGACCGAAGAAATGAAAAAGCTTTAGGGTGTCTAAGCGATGTAATGGATTTACAGTAGTATTTTTTTTCTTGGTTAGAAGAAGGATGTTCATCACAGTTTAAAAAACGTCAGTTTTTAGGGTCCATTTCTTAGATGCAGTCTGTAATCTGTATGTCAGTGTGTTTTGAGTCGTGTTTTCTGTTTTAGAGTAGAATGAATAGAGTTTGTTTAGCCCTTGGTTTCTAATCATTTTTTTTTAACTTCTACTTATATATTCTTTGTTCAAAATGAAGTCGGTCAGTGGCATCCATAGGGTTTATGTCCACAAGACTCGCTACTGTACGGGTCGTTCTTCAGTTATAGGGATAATGATGTTGATGATGAAGAAGAAGAGAAAGAAGAAAAAGCCTTTGAGAGGCTCTGGTTTAGGGTGTCTCAGCATATTCGGTTTCTGCCCACTGAACTGTCAGTTAAGTGGAGCTGGACTGTAATTTGTAGGTTGGAGTTTAGATGAGTTTGGTTTTATCATCTTGTCTTTACAAAATCTTCTTGCTTTAGTATGTACTGCATCAAACAGCGGGTTGTGATATCGATCATTTGTATGTGGGATATAATTACCGGATGTAATCGAATATTGTCCTTACTGAATCTCATTGCTCTAGTTTTTAAACCTTCGGCTTGTGATATCGGTATTAGGGGGATATAATTATCGGATATGGTATTTCTACATGTTGAATAAACTGGAACGAGCGTAAATTGCTAAGATTCATACTCCACCAGATTTTCGGGTACTCTTCAGGCGACCGGGATGGAAAAGGCATGTATCCGTAAATTGTCCCCGTCCCCGTCCCCGTCCCCGTCCCCGTTGTTGGTTAGTTGAGAATTGAGAATGCAAGAGCTAATAATGTGATTAGGAGAGATTATGTTGGGTTTGAAAATGACTTGCAAAATACTCAAAGAAATTGATTAGATAGGGAGGACGACCATGACTTACAAATTAGATCCAATAAATTAAATTTAAATAAATAAATCAAAGAAATGGTTATAGATTGTCCTCTTGTCCTCGCCATGTTATGTGGGTCTTCCATGTGTGCCATGAATTATTACTCCATAGATGATACTCGTGATAGCTTTCTTATCCAATGTTGAATTTTGTATTTAATTTTGGACTTGGTCCATATATTGTATTTTTCTTATTAGTTAATCATCTTTTAACATTATCTCAAATTTATTAGAGTAACTGGTTGTGCTTCATGCTGCCCCGTCCTAGGTAGCACCAAAACGGACACGGACACGGACACGGACACGACACGGACACGTGATACGGCATCTCGTGAAATTTAGGACACGGGACACGGCATTTAAATTTAATAAAATATATATTTTATAGTTATAAATAACATACAATTTTATTTTTGTATTATTATTCGATATTAAATGTAAATAATTGAGTGTAAAACTTGACTTTAACTATAATTTATTCTCATTTCCCACACAAACTCATCTTCTAATCAATTTTCCCACCCAAACTCATCTTCTAATCAACCTCTTCTAGTCTTTCAATATCACATTCCTTGTTTAAAAGTGTCCGTGTGTCCGTGTGTCCGACACGGTGTCCGACACGGTGTCCGACACGGGACGGCTGGTTCGGTGAAGTGTCCGTGCTACCTAGGCCCCGTCGTGCCCAAGGCCTTCTCCCGGCCAGGCCCAGGTACGATCCATGGGCTTTCCATTCGTGCCCAATTTTATTTAGGGGAGTCGAGGCACAACCTATGGACTCATGACGTGCTGTGCCATGGGGGCCCATTGTGCTGGCCAAATTTATTTATTTTTAAAAAAAAGAAACGTCAATTAGTAAGTGGAAATTCGAAACCTAACTAACTAATTATTTTGTGACTTTTATATACTTTTTATCTTACGCTATATAAATAATACTCCTAGTAATAATTTTGGTATATAAGAGTATTTAAATATGAGTAATATTGTAAGATAAGTATTAAGTAGATTAGTCGAAGACTTATTTTAGAATTAAAATGAAAAAATAAAGGAAGAAAACAAAGAGGAAAGGTCGGTCGTGCCAAGAACAACTATTTTCCCATTTTCAGCGACGCGACCCGCCTCCTAACCCGCCATGCCATGCTCTTAACGGCCCGCACAATACCTCGTGCCCAATGCCCATGCCAGGACAGGCCGTGGGGCCTAAGCCCGATTTGCCAGCTCTAAACATGACCAGTTTAGCAACTCACCATGACCAATTTAATTAGGAGCTCACGGCACATAGTGAACTGCTAAATTAGTCATGGTGCGTTACTGAACTGGTCATGTCGGAAATCGGAATCAAGATTGGGGACAGGATGGGCCTAATTAGGCTTTTAGTTGGGCTAGCTCATTAGTTGTACGGCAAGTATTATGGCTCCAACGTTCGCGATTCACAAGCGTGGTTTAGGCTTAACGGTCCAAATGTCTATATAATCCTAAATCCTAATTGCTGTTTCAAGTACACATTATATTCCCTTAAAATTTTGTTTTCTTCCGGTTTGAATGCACGTTTTTCAATGTAATACTTTAACCATGTTTTTTGTGCACTTATAAGTTAATTTTGTTGTTGAAAGCTTTTTCTTTTGTGAAACACTTTGTAATGGTAAATAAAAATATATATCAACAACATATAACAATTCATTATAGTTTTTAAAATATTAAATGTCAAAATGTCAAAATTTCGATCAAAAATTAAAAAGAGAAGAAAATAAAAGATTTGAGGGAGTAGAACTTCAAAAATACTTGTGTATGTGTAAGACGGTTTTACACAAATTTATCGTAAACCAAAATCTTTTATTACACAACTTTTCACACTAAATGAGTTGTGTTTAAATCTATTTTACAAATGTGGAACCATCTTACACAAGACTTACTCGTAAAATTTATCCAAAAGCACAAAAGCCCTAAATATAAAAACTTGTACGGAGTATGTTATTTAACTTTCAAACCCAAGAAAAGAGTTGGGAGTATTACTTTAGGTCTTAACCAAATTTAACAAAATCACAATGTAATCTCAAATTTTATTCATTTCTACATCCTCCATTCCACGTTTATATTTATATACATCTATTAAATATATGTGAGTTATATTTTTAATTAAATTTATAAAAATAATTCATTTATACATATTTCGTCCCAAATTGCACCAATATCCACATCTACAAATTAAAACACCATAATGAACATTAGTGCACTCCTAATCAAATCAATACAAAAATTACCAAAATATGAAATCAGAATTTATTAGATGGACATATGATTTCAAACACAACTTCAACATTACACATAATAATTCTCCATAAAAATACATAAATTTTAGAACATTATCGATCGATCACGTCCATTGGCATACCGAAACATCAGCCCTACCATTAAACTTATTAAACCCATGCACACCCGTACTATCGACACTCCACATGCACGTATCGCAACATCTATGTATATCTCGATTAAACTCGTAAATTTCACAACTTCGCCAATTTCCTTCCCAGGAAAAATTACAAAAGAAAAGAGTGGTCCCCCAATAATTTGGTCGGAACCTAAATTCATAACTCACACCTTTCGTAAGTACTTGTTCCCCGAGGTCGTCATCCTTAGACTTACAATGAATTGTTAACGGTACGTCTTCGGCTAAATTATGTGTTATATGGACCGTAGTTTCGGGCATTAATGAAAAACATATGTCAAGATCCCATGGCATTACAAATAATGCTTTATGAGTTTCAATTGATTTGGAAAATATTGTTGGTAAAAAAGTAATGCCAAAAATTACAAGAAATAAAGGATTTTTTATTATTAAATAACTCATGTTTTAAGTTTAAGGTGTATAATAATATAATATATTAGTTTGATTAGAGAAGTGAATAAAGAAATGATCCATGGTTTATAGGAGTAACTTAGTGATTGAAAAACCCTTTGTTTTCCTCTTCTTTTTTGATCATTTATGAATGTCTTATCATTTCCACGAAATTCTTAAATTTGAGAAATAGGATTAGTTTTTTGACTAGGTTCATATTGTAATCAGATTAAAGAATTAATACTCTACTGATTATGATAGTAATAAATAGAGAAAATGCATTAGGGTTGTACATTAATCACTCTATTAATGATATTTAGCACGTAAAGCACGCATTGATAAACGTGAAAAAGTAAAGTGGTAGAGTTGAGTGAAGAGAGAAAGTAATTCATATCAATCGCTCTATTATATTTCAATTTACGGATCCGTTCAATTTATTAGGAGACTATTTCTTTTTGGTGGAATCTGAATTATACTCGTCCCGATCATTTGTTTGCCTTTTTTTATTTTTTGTGAGGGGTATTTTAATTAAATGCAAATAAATGATTTAGACGAAGGAAGTATTAATATAACAATGGAGCAATTAAATAACCAATTAACCATACTACGTACATATATAGACTTCCCCTGACCAAAGAAAGTTTCTGCAAATCCCCTCAATTTTCTTAATCACCATACTAGGAATCACAAAGATTCGAGTCCAATAAGATTGAATGTGAGATGTGAAGAAACCCAATTATCTCACATATGAGAATAATCTCACATTGATAAAAGAAAGAGGGTTAACCACTTTATGAGGCAAGGGGTTCTTCCCTTTATAACCAATTGATTTTAGAGTGGAACTTCTTTGGGTTTATAAAGCGGACTCTCTCTCGTCAGTGCGGGTGCGGCCCAGGCCTGATAATGAATTTAACATGGTATCAGAGCCCATGGTGAAAAGAGTCGGGCATAAAAGAAAAAAAGAAAAAACTGGGCCATAAAAAACGCAGCCATTGATGATGAATAACACGGTTTGTTTGACAGCTGGAAGAGAGACCAAATTACCCCCAGTATAATTAAAGAGTTTACCACTTTATAAGAACACCATCCTTAAATCCGGACATCCTCAAAATCCTACTCCATTCATATAGATTTTAGACTTCTCATAATTGACTTTAAGACCGTAGGCTTATTCAAAAGTATGATTTTGTATATTTGTATTCGAATTATCGTTTCACAAAAGAGTCGCGTAGCTACTATCGTACAAGCATCTCAAGTGTGAGACTATTTATTATTTGAATATTTTAATTAGTATCATGCATTGGTAGAATTATTTAATAGTTATAACTATAACTAAGGTTGGTAACTTTGTATATGAAGAAACTTCATACTCTCACATGGGACTGTTATACCATATTGATAAAACAAGAGATAGTTTTCCACTTGTTATGACCAAATTTTTACAGAATTTGTATATACCACGTATCGCACAAGGAATGGTAATGGCAATGTGACATGGATCAATGACGTGGGGGCAGAACCAGGAGGCAGGATCTAGAAGGAGAACTTAAGGGTGAACCTGGACCCAGAGCCGGGAGGCAGAACCTGGTCCCATAGTCCGGAGGCAGAACCTGGAACCAGAGTCTGGAGGCATAAATTCGGAGAAGAGAGAGGAAAATATTTGTGCAGTCAATGGAAAAAGTCAACAACAGCTAGTCAATAATAGCTAGTTATTGTGGAGCAATTAAGGGAGTATCTAATGGGACAGTTAAGTGAGCATTTAATGGAGTCAACAACAGCCCCTTGTTTTGGTGTAACTGCCTCCTACAAATGTGTAACTGCTCCTAGAATTAAGGAGGGAGTTAAGGACCAGAAACCTTAGAGAAGAAATACTATAAAAGCCAAGTGAAGCATCAGAAAAAGAGACTCATTCCACTCAAGCAAGCACACAAAATAAAACAAGAGAATCATCTCATCTCCTCTAGTCTCACCGAAGCTTACTTAGAAAAAAAAATATAATTCCGTCTCCCATACTTAGCATTCCAAGCATACTATATACAAAAATACGCGTACTCTTGATACTAAAGGAATTTCCTCTCATTATAGTGCATATTTGGCGGGATTCCAACTCCCCCCGCGGTTTTTCCCACATTGGGTTTCCGCGTCACCAATTTCTTGTGTCTATATTTTATTTATTTTCGCATTTTATATTTGCTTTATCATCACATTATTGTTAAAATCGTTACTATAAACGGTCACTTTAATCCACAACCATAAATTCACTACTCTGTAAATTTTTACCAAAACACCACTTTATAAGGTAAAACAGTGTACCACTTGTTTTGGCACATTCTGAGTTTGTATGCAGTCGGAGAAAAGTCCATACATTGATGGCTCCGGTATGGTTTAAAGTGGGCTCACATGTGAGGGGGGAACCTCCTTGGATTTATGAAGTGAACTCTCTCTCATTCATTTGGGTAGGGTCCATGCTCATTTGCATGAGTCAACATGTATCAGATCTCATGGCTAAAAAGCTTGGGTATGATGAACAAATTGGGTCTTTAATCGCCAGATGGGTGAGGCTTGTGTACCTTCTATTTTGGCCTAACCGAGCTTGTTTGTAGTCGGATTAAAGTCCATATGTTGATGGCTCCGGTCTGGTTTAAAGTGGGCTCACATGTGAGAGGGGAACCTCTTTTGGCTTATGAAACAGACTGTAACACCCCGTTATTTTACGATTTATTTTTGAAGGATTATTTTATGATATCTTGCCAAGTTTATTATTATTATTATTAGAATGAGCGGGAGAAACTATTTCGAGGACTTGTAAAATAAATCGATTAGGGTTATATTAAAAGTGGATCGGTTTTTTTTTTATGAACCCGAGTTTTGGACCTTGACCCAATTTCTAACGCACTAATATGGTATTAATAATAAGAAACCTAGATGTTGTAGGAAATATCGGTATATTTCATACATGAAATTTAAGGATTATAACGAAATTATAATATATGAAATACGAGTCATAAACGAAGTGCATAAAGATTAGAATTAACCTTCTGGTCCTAGCAATATGGCCTAAGAACAAATATCGAAATCGATATTCTCCTAATTGTTGCACCCAAGATGCTCTGAGATATGCATTTTCTTGTGCTACAAAGAATACAAAAATTACTGATGATTTTTGTGTCAAGAATTGAATAATGAATTATGTAGAGAAGAAGAGTTTATATAGACCTCTCCTCCTCTCTCCTTTTACACGTCCAAATAGAAGTCTAGTAGAGGGAGGAGTCTTCCCTCTTTTTCTTCTACTTGTATTAGGAATTGGAGTCAAGACAGGATTCTTTCTTCTTTTATTTATTTAATGTATAATATGTGTATGTAATATTATAATATATAACGTCAATTATAAACATCGTATATTTATAATTTGCTAATTAAATATAACAGTTTATATTTAATTACGAATTAACATTTAATTCGTTTAAGCTTACATTATTTAATCGTATTAAATAATTACATTATATACATTAATTAGATATAACAGTTTATATTCAATTACGAATTAACATTTAATTCGTCTCAGCTAGTATTATGTAATCGTATTAAATAATCGTGTCATCATTTCATTGACTAACCTTTTAGTCATATACATCGACTAACCTTTTAGTCATATAAGGCATCAATATGATTATATTTTTCATATAATCATATCTCTCAAACACATCCTTTAGGTGTGACTTTTAAGGACCAGTTGATCACCGCCATTAAAATGACAATAACGTCAAACTTCTAGCAAGCCAACCGTTATCGATAAATGTTAATCAACTGATAAGAATACTAAGATTACCCTGTGAAACATGTAAATATAAGAGATTTATAGCAAGTTACACACATAACGTTGGAGGACACTAGCTTCCAACAATCTTCCACTTTGTCCTTACAAGTGTATGTGCGATAACAGATTCCGCATATCCCAAAAATTTCCTTCACACCACACTCAATGTAAAACAATTTGCAAAGTCCGTATTCACAAAGGTCGTATTTTACAAGTGATCAGTATCAAGAGTGGTTTTCCCGACTAGAGAGTAACTTAACTGATAAATGAATCATTATTCGAGCATGGCCATGCATTTCAGTTACAACTCCTCGAGTGGCCGTGAGAAATAACAAAACCTGATAAAGGTTGGATATTTTCTTCAACTCAAATTCTGCAGATACAAGCACAGTATGAAATTACCCAGTAAAAATCTGCTTAGCCTCCTGTTACGGTCGACCATGAGAAAGAAACTAAAGTCACCCAAAAACCGCCTTAATCTCAAGAGACAGTCGATAGTCAAAAGAATCGACTCTAGGAACACTATGGACGTCCAATCCACGACCTGGCACTAAATGTTTTTACACATTTAGGACTCCATAACGTTGTCACGATGTCCTACGAGGTATCTTTATAACTCGTATCTGTGATCGATCAGTCAACCGTTTGACTTATGACTCGTTGAACCCACCATCAATCAACTTCACAATATAATTGCCAGAGTTATCAGCTCATGTGGCGATTACGGACCAAAACAAATATAATGTAATTCAGTTCACTTTGTGGCATTCAATGTTGTCGTACAATCCACATGAAAAACAAAATATGAGACAATACGATGATGTTATAAATAGTATATGAAAAAGAGACATTTATCTAATCCATATAAATAGCTACTACAACTCAGGAACACGTTTAATTCCCATGGAAATAATGTGCCCTTCATACTTATCATATTTTAATGGTTTAGTGAGAGGATCCGCGATGTTGTCATCCGAAGCAATCTTGTCTATCACTATCTTCTTTTGCTCCACGTAATCTCGGATCATGTGAGCCTTTCGAAGTACAAGTCTAGACTTGTTGTTAGACTTAGGCTCCTTAGCTTGGAAGATGTCACCTCTATTATCACAATAGATGGTGATTGAGTCATTCGAACTGGGAACTACGGTTATTCCTTGTAAGAACTGACGCATCCATATAGCTTCCTTTGCAGCTTCTGAAGCGGCATAGTACTCGGACTCAGTTGTAGAATCTGCTATAACACTTTGTTTGGAACTTTTCCAACTGACCGCAGCGCCATTAAGAGTAAAGACGAATCCAGACTGAGATTTCG
>JAIUZE010012744.1:0-10118 GCA_022085475.1 Heliosperma pusillum | reverse complement strand
CCCTAATTAGACTCTTCTAATTAGTTACTAAATTACTTGTTAATTTAGTGTTTAATAAAGATCTATGTAACATGCATGCAAATTAAAATGCATAATAAAAAGTAAGAAGAAATTTCCTTACATGGGGAAATTTCGGTTTATATGGGCACAACAAGAAACACCTTTCTTGTTGATCTTGTGCTAGAAAGAAATAGATGATCCTCCTTGTAATCTTCAAATTAGAAGACCTTCTTTAAGATGCACCCAAGAGAGAACCCAAACTAATCACTTAGTTTTTGACTAGAAAACACAAGTGATAAGATGAACTAATATTAGATTTTATTACTACTCTAATAATAGGAAAATATTAGTATTTGAGAGGTTTTAGAGAGATGAGGATTTTTAGTGAGATAAGCATCAACATAATAATGAACAAGCAAGTAAAATGAACAACAAAATTTGTCCATTTAAGGACACTATGGTCCGGCCAAACATGCATGAGTGGCCCCTTATTTGCTTAAAATAATCCTATGCAAATTGGTTGAGTGTAGATGTGAATTAGAACATGATTATGTGTCATAAACATGACATGATCACATGTTGTAGTGTAATACAAGAAACAACAATTATCATGTTCTACACTACAAGGATTCGGCCTCCACTAGTGACATATGGTCCATTTTGATTTTTGATATTTGTCCCACAAATACTTATAATCATATGTTTAATTATCTTGTATAATTAAGGGTTAATTTGATCATATAACAATTATATGACTCAAATTAATAAATAATATACACTTAACTTTTAAGTGATATTATATCATTATATCAATATATACTGGGTCCCACAATGTCTAGTTAGATTATTTTACAACTCCTTGTAAATATAATTAACTAATCACCTCTACCTCAAAGTATATGCATAACCTCAACTAATTTAATGAATTAACTATTAATCATTAAATTAAATCTTATTCAATCATATTAAAATAAGACGTAAAATTTATTCAGTCAATTATCATATAATTGACTAATAAACTTATCCGGAATGAGTTCGTAACTCAATTTCCAGTAAATAACTCTCGTAACTAAACATATATCAAATATATATATAAAGTACTAATTAATATGTATCGTATACAAATAATTAGATTTCTGTTTGGGTCTCATCCTATAGGTGTGACCGAAAGGGATCAGTTGATTTCCGCCGTCATACGACAATAACGTCTAACTCTAGTCAGCTGACCGTTATCGATTTACGTTAATCAACTGACGTGGAGTATCAAAATACTAGTCATCCCACTAATATTCCAAAATGAGATTTATTATATAAATGCACTATTGTGGAGGACACTTACTCCAACAATCTCCCACTTGTCCGATACAAGTTGTGCATGTAGCCATACTATTGCGGAGGACTCATACTCCCACAATATCTCCTACTTGTCTCGACAAGTTGTGTGTTACCAATTCTCTTGTCACTTTTGTGTCACATCCTCCCACTCATCGCAAGGTGTCTTTCAGGTCGCACTTGCGATTGGAAAAATAAATTGAGTGGTTTTCTCGATCTGGAGAGTAACTCTCTGACCGGAAAATCTACCATAGATCTCTTCCGAGCGTGGCCACGCATTTCCAGTCACTACTCCTCGAGTGGCCCGAAGATGTTAATACCCAACGTGGGCGGACAATTCCTATTGACCCAACTTACAATGTATAATGCAAATCACCATCGGCCTCCTTTCACGGCACGACCTAGGACAAAAACCAAAGTCAATCAGAAAATACACCGACTCAGGTAAATGGTCGCCAGTCTAAAGAAACGACTCATAGGAATATAATAGAAATCCCCGCCACGACCAGGCTTCAACAATTTTGATAAGGGATTCTATCATGGTCACTGTCTGACAGAGTGTCTCTACAGTCTGTCTATGTAAACGATCAGTCATCCCCATGACCCCATGGTGCTGAACCAACCATCGATTGACTTACAATCTAGTCATTTCGAGACGTCAACTTATGCAAATGACTAGGGACAATTACTAAGTTCATCATGTTCACTTGAATTGAGTTCAACCTATCTAATAACCAATTCGGACAAAACAAAGCAATAAAATTTAGTCAATACTAAATAAAAGAGCTCATATAAAACTCGAACAATGAATGCAATTATCATATATGCAAAATATTGATACAACATTCAATTATTACATATCATATAATCTAGAGGAATTCAGGAACTCGTCTTAATCTCATCGAGACGACATGACTGTCATGTTTAGCCTTTGTAAGAGGCTTGGTTAGAGGATCAGCGATGTTATCGTCTTTCCCAACCTTACATACATCTATTTCCTTCCTCTCCACGTAATCTCTAATTACATGGTATTTCCTAAGTACATGTCTAGACTTGTTACTAGACTTGGGCTCCTTTGCTTGAAAGATAGCCCCACTGTTATCACCATACATCGTGATGGGATCTGTGGCAGTAGGGACTACTCCTAGTCCTTCCAAGAACTGCCGAATCCACACAGCTTCCTTTGCAGCCTCTGATGCCGCGAGGTACTCAGCTTCTGTTGTAGAATTCGCAGTCACGCTTTGCTTGAAGCTCTTCAGGCAAACGGCTCCTCCATTCAACATAAAGACATAGCCAGATTGGGATTTTAAATCATCCCTATCAGTTTGGAAACTAGCGTCCGTGTAACCCTTTACACGTAACTCAGTCTCTCCTACAAACACGTAACCCTTTCCTTTCCATATTTCATATGGAGTTTTATTGGCTGCTTTAGTCGGGCTACGATTTAGTGTAAATATTGCGGTTAAGATGGCAAATCCCCAAAACGAGTCAGGAAGTTCTGTAAGGCTCATCATCGACCAAACCATATCTAATAAAGTTCGGTTTCTCCTTTCAGACACACCATTTAATTGAGGTGTTCCAGGAGGAGTCCATTGTGATACTATACCGCAATCTTTTAGGTGTGAATCAAATTCATTTTTTAGATATTCACCACCACGATCGGATCGTAGGGTTTTTATCTTTTTATTCAATTGGTTTTCCACTTCATGTTGAAACTCTTTGAACTTTTCAAAGGCTTCACTCTTGTGCCTCATTAAGTAGACGTATCCATATCTACTCAAATCGTCGGTAAAAGTAATGAAGTACTTGTAACCACCTCTGGCTTGGAGAGTCATTGGGCCACATACATCGGTATGTACAAGCCTAATACTTCACTTGCTCGTGTCCCTTTTCCCATAAAAGGGGCACGAGTCATCTTGCCCAAAAGACAAGATTCGCATTCACCATAAGATTCGTAATCAAATGGTTTGAGAAGTTTCGTTGAAACAAGTCTCTTTATGCGTCGTTCGTTTATATGACCTAAACGACAATGCCAAAGGTATGATTGATTAGGTTCACCTACTTTGAGCTTCTTGCTTTCTACATGATATACTTCATTAACATTATCAAGAACATAAATGCCTCCAACAGAGATGGCTTTACCATAAAACACATCATTAAAAGAAAATGAACAACTATTGTTCTTGATTACAAAAGAGAAACCCTCCGCATCAAGTACGGAAATTGAGATAATGTTCTTAGTCAAGGAGGGTACAAAATAACAATTATTTAAATACAACTCAAGACCATTAGCTAAGGTTAATACATAAGTTCCTACGGAGACGGCGGCAACTCTTGCTCCATTCCCCATTCGTAGGTCCACATCACCCTTGGCTAGTGCTCGCACGTCCTTCAGCCCCTGCAAGTTATTACAAAGGTGAGAACCACATCCAGTATCAAATACCCAAGTGGAAGTGCAAGCATAGTTAATATCTATCATATAGAGAGAAGAGAGGATTATACCTGATGGTGTCACACATCCATCCTTCTTATCCTTCAAATACTTGGGACAATTGCGTTTCCAATGTCCCTTGCCTTTACAATAAAAGCATTCGGCTTCGGCGTGCTTCTTACCCTTAGCCTTGGCATTGCTATACATAATAGCTTTGCCCTTTCCTTTTCCTTGCTTCTTAAATTGGGCTTTGGCTTTTCCCTTCCCTTTTTGAACCCCTAGCTTCAAGTTCTTCAATCTCATTGTAAGAACATCCTTTTGCTCACTCCCACTTGCTTCCATATCCCTTTCGACTTGGGTAAGGAGAGCATGGAGCTCGTGAAAGCTCTTATCCATGCCATGCATGTTATAGTTTGCCCTAGCTTGGGCAAACTTGGGAGGAAGTGAGTGAAGGATGCGGCCAACAGCTAGCTTCTTAGGAATCTTGACTCCTAGACGATCTAGAGTGTCAACATGTTCCACCATCTTAAGCACATGTGGGCCAACCTTTTGGCCCTTTTCTAGCTTGGCTTCAAAAAGACGAGTCATAGCATTGTATTGGCGAATCTCGGGTGATTGAGAAAAAGCCAATGTCACCCTAGAGAATATCTCATATGCTCCAAGGGTGATGTATTGTTGCTTAAGGCTTGAGGACATCGACCAAATCAAGACCATATTGACGTCGGTTTCTACCTTAAGGTATTCCTCATAGGCGGCTTTGGCCGCATTAGTGGCTCTTGGGCCGGGTTCATTGGGAGGTGCCTCGGTCAAGTAGCGTAAAACGTTATCCGATAACGCCGCACTCTTGATCGTTTGCTCCCACTCGACGAAATTGGTTCCATCGTCTTTTAAGATGCATTTGTCCATAACGGACCTTAGCCATGAGTCTTTTCCTAGTTGAACGGTGTTGTTATTCTTTGCCATTGCGAATTATGAATAACTACAACAAAATTAGGAAATATTAACATTCATTGTTTTAATCAATTTTACTTGTATAGCCAATTTAAACAAGTCACTCATATAATGACCCCACACGAAATTATATAAGCGATTCCGAGACCCGCATTTTAGACAAAAGAACATGTTATGCAACTTTTATGTAAAAGACGGTAAGTCAACTTTTGAATAATTCTACTCCTAGAACTCTCGGTCGACGGATTTCAACTAAACCCATCTCCTAGTCCCAAGATAACGCTTATATTGTTGAGTCCAACCCAATTTAGGCGTGTGATCGTATCACCCTACTTACCCGAGGTAAAAAGGTCCACGTTGTGGTTGTCCTAATGAACACGGGATTCATAGGTGCTTCAATTGGTAAGGCTAAATCTCAATTCCTTTTTAAGTTGTGTGAGAGGTCTTGCCAATTTTAGTTATTAATTCCCTATAAGTGAACTAAGTCGGTGAATTTTGAATAACGTTGAATTGACAATCGATAAATAAAATGCATGTTGGTGATTTTGGCATGTGCGGAAAAATAAAGCAAGCAATCAAATTAAATCCTAGTATGGCCACCTATCTAATCTAATTAACTAGACGATTACAAATCGGAAACCAACTCCTTGGTCCCTTGCCTCTTCTTGGAACGCCTTCCAATATGGCACCGTCTTTTGGAACACCGACTTTGGGAATCACCGTCTTCACAATAAATAATTACAAAAATACAAATGAATACATAGCAAATTCCTATTATACATTGGATCTATAAAATGAAATTATTAATTATTACAAAACGGCGATACGAAATCGCAATAAATTACAACCAAATCGGTATTCCCTTACATTACGGGTAATACCGATTAAAAATAATCTAGGCCATACTAGGTACAACTTGCAATAAAATAAATAAATGACATTTATTCATTCAACAAAATAAATAAAAATGCTTTAAAATCATGCCAAAATCACCCTCAACACTTGTCATGTTCATTCTGGCTCGGTTTTTACGAATTTTATCGATTTTATCTACTAAAAATCAATAATCAACACTTAAATCGTATTTAAGCTCAAACTAATTATCTAAACAGATTTAGAACTCAAAATTAGTCCCCACTAATTTCACTTGTATTTAATTAGTTTGAATTGATCGCATTTGCTATTTAAAGAGGTTTAATCATAACTTTTATGAATTAAACCCAAAATAAAATTAAAAATCATTAAAATTGAAAACAAAAATATTTGTACATACTGGAACACATCCAGGAACCTCAAGAGCAAAAAAAATTTGCCCAAAAAAAAATGAAATGATTTTATGAACAAATAGCTTTATAAGAATCGGTTTTTATCAAATAAAAACCAACTAAAATAGTAAAATGATGAAACAAATTTTCAAATTTTACCAGGATGATATAAATAATAATTTAAAATGTAAAAAAAATTTTGAACTCCAGAAAGTCTCGTTTCAGTTTTAAGAACAAAATAACTCCTTTAAATCGATTTTTATCAATAAAAATCAATAACCATGCAATACATGACCAAATGTCACGAAAAATTACATACAATATGTACACCATTCATGTGAGATTATATTAAAAATTTGAGGCCAGATTCAACATGCAACCATTTTTAGTTAACTTTTAACATAAAACCTCATGTTAACTCGGTTTTAAAGGCCATAAATCATAATAAATAGCAAATTAATTCGTAAATTCACCAAATTAGACCACAAACATTTTGACATCAGTAGGTATGCATGCAAATCAAAAAATTTCGTGAAAACCATTTTTAACATAAATTTTCGATTTTACTCAAGTTATCGTATAACCCGATTTTAATGCTCAAAATCAACATGCATGCTACAAGCTAGTTCTGATACCACATGAAAGTTCATAGACCCTAATTAGACTCCTCTAATTAGTTACTAAATTACTTGTTAATTTAGTGTTTAATAAAGATCTATGTAACATGCATGCAATTTAAAATGCATAATAAAAATAAGAAGAAAATTCCTTACATTGGGAAATTTTGGTTTATATGGGCACAACAAGAAACACCTTTCTTGTTGATCTTGTGCTAGAAAGAAATAGATGATCCTCCTTGTAATCTTCAAATTAGAAGACCTCCTTTAAGAAGCACCCAAGAGAGAACCCAAACTAATCACTTAGTTTTTGACTAGAAAACACAAGTGATAAGATGAACTAATATTAGATTTTATTACTACTCTAGTCATAGGAAATATTAGTGTTTGAGAGGTTTTAGAGAGATGAGGATTTTTAGTGAGATAAGCATCAAAATAAAAATGAACAAGCAAGTAAAATGAACAACAAAATTGTCCATTTTAGGACACAAGGGTCCAGCCAAGTGAGCCTATGTGGCCTCTTATTTTGCTTAAAATAATCCCATGCAAATTGGTTGAGTGTAGATGTGAATTAGAACATGATCATGTGTCATAAACATGACATGATCACATGTTGTAGTGTAATACAAGAAACAACAATCATCATGTTATACACTACCAATTTTCGGCACCTACTAGTGTCATGTGGTCCATTTTAATTTTTGATATTTGTCCCACAAATACTTATAATCATATGTTTAATTATCTTGTATAATTAAGGGTTAATTTGATCATATAACAATTATATGACTCAAATTAATAAATAATATACACTTAACTTTTAAGTGATATTTTATCATTATATCAATATATAATGGGTACCACAATGCCTAGTTAGTTTATTTTACAACTCCTTGTAAATATAATTAACTAATCACCTCTACCTCAAAGTATATGCATAACCTCAACTAATTTAATGAATTAACTATTAATCACTAAATTAAATCTTATTCATATCATATTAAAAGTGTAAGACCGTAAAATGGTAGTCGTAAATGATAATAGAATGACTAATAAACTTATCCGGAATGAGTTCGTACTCAATTTCCAGTAAATAACTCTCGTAACTAAACATATATCAAATATATATATAAAGTACTAATTAATATGTATCGTATACAAATAATTAGATTTCTGTTTGGGTCTCATCCTATAGGTGTGACCGAAAGGGGTCAGTTGATACCGCCGTCATACGACAATAACGTCTAACTCTAGTCAGCTGACCGTTATCGATTTACGTTAATCACTGACGTGGAGTATCAAAATACTAGTCATCCCACTAATATTTCAATAATGCGATTATTATAAAATGGCACTATTGTGGAGGACACTTGCTCCAACATTTTATTTACCGTTATTGTCAATTCAACGTTATTTACAATTCACCGACTTAGTTCACTTATAGGGCATTAATAACTAAATTGACAAGATCTCTCACATATTTAAAAATTGAGATTAGCCTTACCAATTAATAACACCTATGAATCCCGTGTTCATTAGGGCTACCACGCTCGTGGGTCCCCTTTTACCTCGGGTAAGTAGGGTGATACGATCACAAGCTAAAATTGGATTGGACTCAACGAGATAAGCGTTATCTTGGGACTAGGAGATGGATTTAGTTGAAATCCGTCAACCAAGATTTCTAAAGGTAGAATTAGTCAAGTATTGACTTACCATTTTTTGATAAAGGTAGCATACGATGACTATTTTATTTAACGATGGGTCTTGGAATCCATTTATATAATAGTGACGAGGTCATTATATGCAATGCTAAACTTGTTAAAATGTTTTTTCAAGTAAATTTAACAAATGAAGTTTATATATTTCTTTTTGTTGTAGTTACCATTTCGCAATATAATGTCGACATTCATCAAACGCTGCAAACCTTGGTAAGGACTCATGGTGAGATCCGTATGGACAAGTGTGTCCCTAAAGGATGACGGAAAGTACACTTCGTTGTTTTGAATGGGAGTCAATGATCAAGAGCGCCGAGAGTTATCAGATAAACTGCTCGTTACTTGGGTCCGAAAGGAGCCCCACACCGAACCCCGCCGCCAAGATCGTCCGACAGGTGGTTCGGGCCCGAATATGACCTTATTTGAAGGTTGCAAATGAGCGTCAAGAATGTCTTGATTTGGGCAATCTCCACCCCAAAACTCTAAAACTCCAATTGATATCTCTCAAGCATATGCGATATTCACGAGGATAAACAATGTCGATGTTTTCGCAAGCCCTCAAATTCCTCCAATATTGAGGCGGCCTACGAATCTTTGCAGCCAAAGATCAAAGCGGCAAAAGGTTTGGCCCCACACGTGCTTCAAAAAATGGTTTCTTGAGCACCGGACACCTAGACGCGTCTATGTGGTGCAAAGATTCCGAAGAAAATTGGTGGCAGAAGAAAGAAATGGTGGGGGTAAGATCCTTATTCACTCTCAACTAAGTTCACCCCAATTTAGGGTTGAACTATAACATGAATGGCTATGGGACAGAGTTTCCATGAACTCCACCTGCACTCCTCACCACAAAGCGGAGAGGGGACATGGAGCTAGTGGGAGGAACCAACGGATGTTCTTTTCACATGAAATGACAGGAACATGAAACCTTGGGGTGAGGAAGGACAAGGAAAGGGTAATAGACCCTTTCAAAGAAATCCGGCGGCAAGGGAAAGGGCAAGGTCTTTTATAAGGGCAAGGTTCTTTTAAAGGCCAAGCCCAAGGTCAACAAACACGCGGAGGCGGATTGCTATTATTGTAATGGCAAAGGGCATTGGAAACGCAATTGCCCCAAATACTTGAAAGACAAGAAGGACGGTTGTGTGACAACGTCAGGTAAAATTTTTTCATCACTCTATATGATAGATATTAACTTTGCTAGTACATCTTCTTGGGTATTTGATACCGGTTGTGGTTCTCACCTTTGTAATCATGTACAGGGGCTGAGGGACGCGCAAGCACTAGCCAAGGGTGACGTGGACCTGCGCATGGGAAATGGAGCTAAGGTAGCCGCAGTTTCCGTGGGCACCTACGTTCTTCTTTTGCCTAATGGTTTAGAGTTTTATTTAAATTAATTGCTATTATGTACCAACTCTTACAAGAAACATTATCTCCATTTCCGGGTGGTTAGACATGGAAGGATTTTCATTTTGCAATTAAGAACAACGTTGTACTTTTTATTTTAATGAAATGGTTTATGGCGAGGGCCATTTTCTATTGGAGGTATTATGTTACTAGATATTCAAAAGAGGGTCTATCATGTAGAAAACAATAAGCTCAAAACAGGTGAACCTAATCAATCATACCTTTGCCATTGTCGTTTAGGGCACATAAACAAACGACGCATAAAGAGACTTGTTTCATCTAAAGTACTCAAACCATTCGATTACGAATCTTATGGCGTATGCGAATCTTGTCTTCTAGGCAAGATGACTCGTGCTCCTTTTAAGGGAAAAGGGACACGAGCAAGTGAAGTATTAGGACTTATACA
>JAIUZE010012743.1:0-11988 GCA_022085475.1 Heliosperma pusillum | reverse complement strand
TAATTTAGTTTACAACTCCTTGTAAATATAATTAACTCATTACCTCTATCTCAAAAGCTCAACTAATTTAGTAATTTAACGATTAATTACTCAGTTAAATCTTATTTAATCGTATTAAAATAAGATATAAATTTATTAGTCAATTATCGCATAATTGAAAATAAGTTTAATCGAATTTGAGTTCTTAACTCAATTTCTAATAATTAACTCTCGTACATATCGAATATATGTAATGTACTAATTAACTGTATCGTATACAAATAATTAGTTACTATTTGGTTTTCATCCTTTAGGTGTGACCGAAAGGGATCAGTTGATCACCGCCGTCAAACGACAATAACGTCAAACTCTAGTTAGCCAACCGTTATTGATTTACGTTAATCAACTGACTAATCATATATATATTGTGACACCCTCAAATTTGCGGAAAGAAAAAAAATTAATTTAACTAAGTAAAAGATAAGAACACATAACCAAGGTGTCATAAATAAAAAGGTTCATTACAAAACGGAAATAATATTATACAAAAGAAATATAAAAGACGGGAGACCTATCTTCTGTATAAATACTGAAATAAAAGAGTGTATAATAATATACAATCTAAGAACCGAATATAGGTCCAAGGTAAATACTTCGCTCGCTAGCTCGTCAATGTACCCAATGTATGCATCACAAACCTGCCAACCGCATTAAATATAAACACGGAAGCCACAGTCAGGGGGGAGTAACTCCGAGTTCTCCCAGCCACGAAATGTCAAGTTTAATAAAACATGAATAACATAAAAGCAATGTATATGGAAAATACAAAACTTTAACATATATAAGATATGCTTTTCATGTTATGAAACAAGTAACTAACATATAACCTAGCATATGAAAGCTATCATGTGAATCCGATAATAAAATATAACCCGAGGTAGGGAAGCTGGTATGCTGGCTCAGCGGTTACCATGTAACATGGCCCTGATACACTCAAACCCTAATCAACACGTAATCATGTGAATCAGTTAACAATCGGGAATCCAAACTCTATCAATCTTAGCCGGCTTGCATCTCACCTTCTAAAACTCATAGAATCATACAAAAATGAAAGACCAATACTTCTACAAACAGGCATAAGTTCTTAGCACGGTCAATAGTCGACTTCTGTAACTCGAGGCTATACCACAAGGTAGGAAAACATCCTAGTCATAGACTGATCAGACCTAGCGACAACAGCTATTCCATTCCCCGTCCCATGACATAACCGTCCATGAGAAACTCTACTAGGCGACCCCCTAAGCAGAGATGGCTAGTACTTAAGCTGGCTCCATTCCCAAAGTGAAATAGGCAGCCATGCCCCGACTTGGATATAAACCCACCAAGCCGGAACACAAAAGCTATCGACGGTGAACATATACTCGTTAAAGACAGTACCTGCCTATCAATGTCATGGTCCAAGCTACTCATTTAGAATTAGAATGGTCAAGACGCCATATCTTCATAATTCTCTATGGGTACTTAGTCAACACGACACCAACCATATAATTAAACAGTCACGGGAAAAACTTCCTATCATGTGACTAATTGCATATAAATCATATTCAAGTATCATATCGCCTCATATCTACTAAGGCTCATTCATTCATTCATTAAATAAAACCTTACCTGAAGACAAATCCCCGACCAGAGTCCCGCGACGGGTCATCAGTCAAAACGGGGCTGACTAGATCTTAGTTTGACCAAACCCGTTTGGTCAAACCGGCTAGAAACAGAGTCTTTACCAATTAGACTTAGACATAAAAATTCAACATATTCATTACATGTTATTTAATTAAAACTTCTAACATGTGAATTATTTAATCTTACTAAAACCCGCTTGACTTAAAGGATATTAATTTAAACTATAATCACGTATTATAATTTCTAACATGTGAGAAATAATAATTTTATGAAAAACCTTTTTAATTAAATATTTTACTTATTAACATTTCCCACTTGCTAAATATTACAAAACACGATAAAACGACAATAACTCAAAAACCGTCACAAGACCAAGGGAGGGACCCACGGGCTGATTTTGGGCCCACGGCTGTTTTTGGGCTGTTTTGGGCTTTTTGATCGACTTTACTAAAAACCGTTTCTTAATATTTCCCGCATGCTTAACATATTTAAAACCCGTCAAAAACAACAACCAAACAATCAAACATCGACACAACACCAACGGACCAAATCCGGACCAATCCAGACCGGACCAGGACCGGCTTGAACCGGCCTGAACCGGGCCTGAACCGGCCGGTTTGGGCTGGTTTTTCAGCCTATCTCCACGGTTCCAACCACCAATAACACCAAATAAATTCCAACATGTTTTTAATTCACAAACAACCATTTTAACAATCATCCATACAAAAAATCATGATTATAATTAAATCATTCAAATATGTCAAAAACCCCAAACATGCTAAAAATTACATACAACATAAAAATCATTACTACTTATCATGTTATTACTAAAATCCACAAATAACAATAACATGAACAAAAACAAAAGATGAACCAAAACAAAAGAAACAAAGGCTATGTAACATTAAATCGTCGAGTAACTCGGAATCGTTACCTTAGCTAGCAAGATCAATTAGCACCAAAATAAGAAGTATAAAATAAGAAACCCGTCTATTAATCTTCACCCAAAATATACGAGTCTCCAAACTCGTCTTCAAAATCTTCCCCTATAAGAAATGACAAGAAAAACATTATTAGAATTTAAACTTGATTTTCCATAATTAAATGTTGAAAACGATTTTGTCGGATTTGAAATTAAACCGTACTTGAAGATGGAGAGCGAAGAGGAGATTCTAGAAATATAAGTTAGGACGGATTTAATTAAGAAATGAAGGTTTTATGATGCTTTTGCTCAAGAACGACGAAGAACAAATGAAGAACGACGAAGAACGAATGAAGAACGATGAAGAACGATTAATTAGATCTTAATTTGATTGATTGTAAAATGAAAAGTTGTTGGTGAGTAATGTTGGGGTGAATGCCGTGTAATATAGAGGAAATAATGAGTCGGGTTTTGAAATTGTTGTTACGGAATTGACTCGGGTTTTATTATTATAATAAGATAATTAATTAGATATTAAGTTAAATAAATTAAATATCTAGATATTATGTTATATTAATGAAAAGAAAGGAAAATATCTAGCCCTATTAGAGAGGAGAGGAGCCGTGAGAAATGAGAGGAATCGGATCTGTTTTTCGAGCGATTTGCGTAATTTCAGTTGACGGATCGATAAAGTAATAAATATCTAAGATATTATTATTAGATTAATCAAAATAATGAAAATATCCCAAAAATGAGTGGAAAAGGATGACATGGGCGTGTGACTCATGCCAAAGTCGGGTTTCGGGGTTTGTTTCGGGGATTTACGATGAGTCGGAAGAGTTAAATGATTACCGGTTTAAACCGTAAAACTTATTATAAATTCGAAATTACATCACAAATAATTGTATTAATTTATCAGAAATTCTAAGAAATCTAAATAAAAATAAATTAAAATATTTTTTTTTTGTTTTTTTAAATAAAATTTCGGTCTTCAAAAATTCAAGGCGAGTCGGGAAAGTGCAACGAAAAGTCAACGTAGGACTTAAAAGTCAAGAAAGTCAAAGATGACTTAAAAGTTCATAAAAAGAAAAGTTCTATGACGACTTAAAAGTCAAGAAAAAGTCAATGACGACTTTAAAAAGTCAAGAAAAGTCAAGAGACGACTTAAAAGTCAAGAAAAGTCAAAGATGACTAAAAACGGGATTTTCATGAAATCTCTCAGAAATTCCAAATACGAACTCGGAATTTTAAAATACGACTCGAAACAATAAATTCTATTTTAAAAACTTAACCTTGCTGGAAAGTATCCTTAAGAAATTTTTTACTAGAAAAATGGGGTACTTTTCGGGTTGTTACATATATAGTCAATAATTATCCCAATTATATTCCATAATAAGATTTATTATGTGGCGCACTATTGTGGGGGACACCTACTCCAACAGGATGATGCCGCGATTGAATTCGCCAAGCAATACGCAGACAATGCTAAAATTCAAGTCAATATGCTTACTCTAGAGGTTCTTACCCAAAATGAGAAAGAAGGTTTCACCGACTTCCTAAGTAGGGGGAGGAAGACTAGCACACAGCTTGTCGAGCGTCCAGATGAAGCCACTCTTGTGGAAAATTTTGTGGACAACTTGAGACCTATTTATGCAAACCATCTTCGGTACCAAAACATAAAGTCTTTCAAAGATTTAACTTTCCTAGGGATAAGAATTGAAGAAGACATCCGAAAAGGGCTCTTGTCCAAAACGATAGGTCAAGGGTATCAAGCCTCAACGAACCGTTCTTACGGCTCTACCAACAAAACCGATGAAGTCAATCTTGTGGAACAATCCAAAAAGAACAACCCACAAAGGAAATTCACAAGCATCGGTGATACATATTCCAACGCCTTGAAAAGATTGACACAACAAGGCAAGCTCCAACCCATAGGACCTACACCTGATCCAGAAAAGAAAACTAGGTTCTGTGATGAGAATGCCTACTGCTAATATCACAAAGGTAAAGGGCATGATACAGATAAATGCTTCAAATTAAAGCACGCCCTTCAAGGTATGATTGAAGATGGTCGTCTACCCATACCTCCTGGAGGTAAGCCTAACAACACTCACAATCCTCTTGGAGTTCTGATGATTACAAATGAAGAATCCACCTTGGATTGTTCACACCTCATTTCCCCAATCGAAGATGAGATTCATATGTTAGAAAATGAGGGAAGATATTCCACCATTTCTTCTACCAAAAATGACTTCATCGCATGGGCTAAGAGTGTAAGTATGCAAGTTTCAGAACTCGAAACTACTGTAGCATCTCTACGCGTTCCAGACGCCACGCCCAAAGAGAGCGTATCACGAATTCCAGTTCCATTTCAAGAGTCTACAATGCAAGAGATAATCACAACATGTGATAACCTAGTCGAGCGAATAATCGCTCTGGAAATCGAAATCATTAGACTAAGAGTATTCAATACCGTCAACGGGATATGGGCCGATGACGAGGAGGATGAATACCTCACGAAACCCCATCAAACCGAAGATAATGAAGATATAGTCATGGTTAGTGAAGATCAAGACATAGACTACCTTACTCGATTAGGGCGTCTCTATCAAGGTGTCTCTCATAATTGTCTTACCACTAATGACCCAGTTACTAACACCAACGTCGTCACCCCAAATGACGGCGAAGATACATCCAGTGACCATCTACTAAAACAACAGAAGAAGACAAAGGCTGGTCTTTCAGTCTGGCAGTTAGTGGCGAGTTCATTTCCTCACAACCAAGCTTTATTACAAGCATTGGCAAGACTAAATGTAGCTCACAACTCTACACCTGACGACATAGTTAACTTGGTCCTCCAAGACTCAGTTAAGCTAAGTAACCCAGTTACTTTCTCATACGAGGATTTACCTCCCTTTGGTGCCAGTCATAATCTCGGTCTATGTTGGAGTAAGTGTCCTCCACAATAGTGCATTTATATAATAAATCTCATTTGGAATATACGTGGCATGATTAGTATATTTTGATACTCCACGTCAGTTGATTAACGTAAATCGGTAACGCTCGGCTGACTAGAGTTTGAAGTTATTGTCGTATGACGGCGGTGATCAACTGATCCCTTTAGGTCACACCTATAGGATGAGATTCAAATAGAATACTAATTATTTGTATATGATATAGTTTAATTAGGGCATTACATATATTTGATATGTACATTTAGTTACAAGAGTTATTAATTGGAAATTGAGTTAGGAACTCATTCCACTTAAGTTTATTAGTCAATTATACGATAACTGACTGCATAAATTTTACGTCTTATTTTAATACGATTAAATTAGAATTAATTTAGTGATTAATCGTTAATTCATTAAATTAGTTGAGGTAATGCATATATTTTGAGGTAGAGGTAATTAGTTAATTAAATTTATAAGAAGTTGTAAAATAAATTAACTGGGCATTATGGGACCCATTATATATTGATATAATGGTAAAATATCACTTAAAAGTTAAGTGTATGTTATTTATTAATAATTTGAGTCATATAATTGTTATATGATCAAATTAACACTTAATTATATAAGATAATTAAGCATATGATTATAAGTATTTGTGGGACAAATATCAAAATTCAAAATGGACTACATTTCACCATGTGGACCGAAATTGTAGTGGAAAAACACAATGATGATTGTTCATTTCTTGTATTACACTACAACATATTGATTATGACATTTTATGATATGAACATGATAAAAAAGAAATCCTACACTCTATCTATTTGCATGAGAATAAAATAAGCAAAATTAAGCTCACTTGTAGCTCAAGGGGACCGGCCATTTTGGCCTTTAAATAGAACAAGAGTTGTTCAATTTTCACCACTTCATTTTTTATGCTTATTTTCTTACTTCTCTTTCTAACTCAACCACTCTCTAAAACTCACATGCAAACTAATTTTCATATCATATTACTAGTGTAGTAATACAATAATATTAGTAGTCTAATGTCTTACTTATTTAGCTAGTTAATAATAAGTTAAGATTATTTGGGTTGATTATTGGGTGCAACAAGAAGGAGACCTTCTACTTTGGAGGTTATTTTATGGAGGATCATCCATTAATTTCATGCTCAAGAACAATAAGATGGAGTTCTTATTGTGCCCATATTGAACCGAAAATTCCCAATGTAAGGATATTTTCGTCTTATCTTTTACTTTATGCTTTTACATTTCATGCATGATAACTAGATATTAAATCATTAAGTTAAGGTAATTTAATGAACTAATTAGAGGAGTCTAATTAGAGGTCTAGGACTTTCATGTGGTGTGACAACCCTCGTGAATGCGGAAATAAAACATACAAGCATGTGATTTAATTAGCGGAAATACGGTATTTTAAAAACCTTTATACATGCAAGATAGAAAATACGAGGAGTGTCAAATATTACAAACCAAATGCAAAATACTACAACAGACGTAGTCTCTCAAAATGTTAACAAAAGACAATTTATTTAGCAACTAGCTAAGAACGTCTAAAGGTGTTTCATCCAGGGACAACGCCCGCTAGCTCACACCCGAACCCAAAATACCAAGCAAAATGCCATCCAATCAAGCAACCTGTTCATCTATGAAAAACATGAACGCCACAGCCAGTGGGGAGTAACTCCGGGTTCTCCCAGCCATATAACATTAAACGTACATAAAAGGAAATACAAAAGTAGAAGCATGCATATATAGATATACATGTGAAATAGGATAAGGATAGATAGGCAATTCAATATAAAATGATAAGAGCATATGGAATACAAATCCGAATCCATCATGTTATACAAAGACTCGGGGAAGACACTCTTAGGCAAACGAATACGCTCACTAGGGCTTACATCTCACCGTTAGCGGTATAAGTTTGATAAGATTGAGACTCGACAAACAAACCATGCCAAGTCATGGTATGATCATGAATAATCAATCATGTAATCACCCATCCAAACACAACGACACAATGACGACATCTCTCACGGTAAATGAAACGCACTAGCACCGTGTACATGGCAAGTATGATTAAAAGGCATCCACGAGATACACATTTCTCTGAACGTGGAGGTAGCCAAGGGAATGAGAGTACAAAGCACATAACAAAATAGTGCTCAAACCGTAACATTTGTAAAATTCGACTCAAAGTGGGACATACCAAAAACCGTCACAAAATATGCGATACAAGCGAATGGAATATCATATATTCGAAACATTAATATTATAATTCACTACGTAAAATTATACTGTAACAACCCGAAAAATACCAATTTTTCTAGTAAAAATATTTACTAACACTTTTCAGTAGAACTTAAGTTTTTAAAATAGAAATTTTTGTTCCGTGTCTTATTTTGAAATTCCGCGTTCGTATTTGGAATTTCTGAGGGATTTCATGAAAAGACCGTTTTTAGTCATCCTGTTGACTTTTCTTGACTTTTTAGTGTCTTTGACTTTCTTTGACTGTTTAAAAGTCGTCATCGGACTTTCTTGACTTTTAAGTCGTCATAAACTTTTTCTTGACTTTTAAGTCATCTTCGACTTTTCTCGACTTTTCAGTCAACTTTGACTTCCGTTGACTTTTTCCCGACTCGCCTCATAAGATTGAAGACCGAAATTTTATTTAAAAAAATAATATTTTTTGATTTATTTTTATTTAGATTTATTAAGATGTATCATAATTTAATATAATTATTTTGAATTTATTCGGAATTTAAAGAATAACGTTTACGGTTTTAACCGAACGTCATTTAACTATTCCCGACTCATCGTAAATCTCGTAACAAATTCAAAACTCGACTTTGGCATGAGTCACACGCGCGTGTCAGCGTTTTCCACTCACAATTAGATATTTTATTTATTTTGATTAAAACTAATTACAAATATCTTAGTTTTGTTACTTATCGACTCCGTCAACGGAGATTACGACAACTCGAGTGTGTTAAATCAGACCGAATCACCTTGTTCCACAGGCTCTCCTACCACTATAGACCTGATATTTTCATTATTTGTTAAATATATAATATCTAGAAACTATTTACTTTATCTGATCAATTAACGAAAATTACGCAAAAACAAAACGCTCGAAATCAGACCGGAAGTCCACCATTTTCAACGTCTACTTTAGTCCTCTCTTAGGCCTTGATATTTGATTACTTTTCTTCCAATATCATAATATCTGTGATATTGGTTGTAATTAACTTTATCGTAATTATATTAAATCGTTTAGTAAAATAATTATTTAAACGCGAGTCAATTCACGTAACAAACAATGCAAACTCGACATCCTGATTTGTCTATATGTAACACGGCTCAAACCACCCCATCACTACGCACAAAACAAACTTTTCCATTGAACAACAACACAAATTAAGATCAAAACATCACTTTTTTTAATCGTTCTTCGTGTTCTTCGTCGTTTCATCGTTTGTTCTCATGTTCTTGAGCAAAACTTCATAAATCCTTCATTCTTTAAATTAAATCCGTACTAATTTATATTTCTAGGATCTTCCTCTTCGCCTCCCCATCTTACGTTACGGTTTTATTTCAATTCCGGGGTTAGTAAAAAATCGTTTTCAACAACTTTAATTATGGAAATTCATATTTTTAGTTCTAATAATGTTTTCTTGTTATTTCTTATAGGGGAAGATTTTGAAGACGAGTTTGGAGACTCGTATATTTTGGGTGAAGATTAGTAGGAGGGTTTTCTTATTATATACTTATTATTATTATTTTTGTGCTAAGTGGTTTGCTAGCTAAGGTAACAATTCCGTTTTACTCGACGAATTAATGTCACATAGCTTTAGTTTTGGTTCATGTTATGGTTATTTATGATTTTAGTAGTAACATGAGAAGATATGGAATTTTTATGTTGTATGTAATTTTTTTTTGTTGTTTTATGGTTCTTGATGATTTTTATGTTGTATGGAATTTTCATGTTGTTTTATTGTTCTTGATGATTTTTAGGTTGCATGAATTTTTATGTTGTTTTAGTGTTCTTGAAGAATTTTGAGGATTTTTAATAAGTTATGATATTTATGTTGTTTAGGAAATTTTAACAAGTTTAGTGTTCTTGAAGAATTTTGATGATTTTTAATAAGTTATGATTTTTATGTTGTTTAGGAAATTTTAACAAGTTTAGTGTTCTTGAAGAATTTTGATGATTTTTAATAAGTTATGATTTTTATGTTGTTTAGGAAATTTTAACAAGTTTAGTGTTCTTGAAGAATTTTGAAGATTTTTAATAAGTTATGATTTTTATGTTGTTTAGGAAATTTTAACAAGTTTAGTGTTCTTGAAGAATTTTGATGATTTTTAATAAGTTATGATTTTTATGTTGTTTAGGAAATTTTTAATATGTTTGATGTTCTTGATGAATTTTGATGATTATTCATACTAATGATTGTTGTATGATGTTTGTTAAAATGGTTGTTTGTTAATTAAAAACATGTTGGAAATATTTTGGGTGTTGTTGTAGGTGAACCGGTTTTAGGGGAAGGGTGAACCGGACCAAACCAGACCGGTCCAGGCCGGTTCAGACCCGGTCTGGGTTGGTCCATGGTGAGTCCGGGTTTTGGTCTTTGGGTTGTGTCGATGTTTGATTGTTTAATTGTTGTTTTGACGGATTTTAATTACGTTAAAGCATACGGGAAAATATTAGAAATCGGTTTTAGAAAATTAAAGTAAAACAGCCCATTTATGTCAAAACAGGCCGTGGGCCCATCCAAGCCCATGTGGGGTCCGGCCCAACTCAGCCCGTGGGTCCCACTTTGGGACTTGTGACGGTTTTTGAGTTATCGTCATTTTTATCGCGTTTTGTAATAATTAGCAAGTGAGAAATATTAATAAGTAAAATATTTAATTTAAAAGTTTTTCTTAAAATTATTATTTCTCACATGTTAGAAATTATAAATACGAGATCGTAGTTTAATTTAATATCCTTTAAGTCAATCGGGGGGTTTACGTAAGATTTTAATAATTCACATGTTAGAAGTTTTATTAAAATAACATGTAATGAATATGTTGAATTTATGTCTATGTGATAAAGACTCTGTTTCTAGCCGGTTTGATCCAACGGGTTTGGACAAACTAAGATCTAGTCAGCCCCGATTTGACTGATGACCCGTAGCGGGACTCGGGTCGGGGATTTGTCTTCAAGTAAAGTTGTATTTAATTACTGAATTAGCCTTAGTAGATATGAGGCGATATGATATTTGATTATTATTTATATGTAATTAGTCACATGATAGGATGTGTTCCCGTGACTGTTTGTTTATATGGTTGGTGTCGTGTTGACTAAGTACCCATAGAGAATTATGGATATATGGCGTCTTGACCATTCTATAATTTTAAAATGAGCTAGCTTGGACCATGAACATTGATTAGGCCAGTTACTCTCTTAAAAGAGTATATAGTTCACAGCTTGATAGCTTTTGTGTCACGGCCTGGGGGGCTTATCTCCAAGTCGGGGCATGGCTGCCTGATCCGTTTTGGGACGGGAGTCAGCTTAAGTAATAGCCATCTCTGCTTAGGGGGTCGCCTAGTAGAGTTTCTCATAGACGGTTATGTCATGGGACGGGGAATGGAATAGCTGTTGTCGCTAGGTCTGATCAGTCTAGGACTAGGATGTTTTCCTACCTTGTGGTATAGCCTCGAGTTACAGAAGTCGACTATTGACTGTGCTAAGAACTTATGCCTGTTTGTAGAAGGATTTGTCTTTCATGTTTGTATGATTCTATGAGTTTTAGAAGGTGAGATGCAAGCCGGCTAAGACTGATAGAGTTTGGATTCCCGATTGTTAACTGATTCACATGATTACGTGTTGATTAGGGTTGAGTGTATCAGGGCCATGTTACATGGTAACCGCTGAGCCAGCATACCAGCTTCCCTACCTCGTGTTATATTTTATTATCGGATTCACATGATAGCTTTCATATGCTAGGTTATATGTTAGTTAATTGTTTCATAACATGAAAAGCATATCATATATGTTAAGGTTTTGTATTTTCCATATACATTGCTTTTATGTTATTCATGTTTAATTAAACTCGACATTTCGTGGATGGGAGAACTCGGAGTTACTCCCCACTGACTGTGGCTTCCGTGTTTATATTTAATGCGGTCGAACAGGTGGTGTTGCATATTTGGGGTACATGGACGAGCTAGCGAGCGAAGTATTTACCTTGGACCTATATCGGTTCATAGTTTGTATATTATTGTACACTATTTTATTTCCGTATTTATACGGGAGATATGTCTCCCGTCTTGTATATTTCGTTTGTAGAATATTATTTCCGTTTTGTAATGACTTTTTATTTTATGACACCTTCGTTAGGTATTATCATATTTCTTTTGTGTATTTAAATATTTTTTTTTTTTT